>JAOSBM010000204.1:19073051-19091766 GCA_027568955.1 Erythroxylum tenue | reverse complement strand
TAGTATAAATACCCTTAACATGTACAGTTTCTTTATGATGAAAATAAGAAAACACATTTCTTCATCAATATTTTTCAGAGATCATAATCATTTACAATATATAATCCTTTGCATCCTTTAAAATTTGGATGCCTTGCTAGGTTTTGTATGTAGAAATTGGTATCGGTAGTGGCCTATTGAGAGACCATGTTAAGAAGTGAGGCCCTTGTTTTAATCAAGCCCCTGAAGACACTCTCCAGGCCAATCTCAAGGTGTTCAATGCTGGTCTCTAAAGCTTCAAGGTTTGTCCGGGCAAATAGAGGCCTGTTGAATTTGGACACTTCAGCAAGTGCAGCATCAACACACTCTGATTCATTCCCACTTTCTTGCTTTTCTTCACAAGATATCACTCCCTTGTGCATCAACTTTGAAACGAAGGACCACTTACTTTGCTTCGGCTTCGACACTGGAGTTGACAAGAAGTGTAGGAAGGACTCAAAGACGGTTCTGTTCATTGAATTAACTTTTCTAAGCACTGTAATCACAGAAGAAAGATGATGTTCTTGATCTACAAGAGGATATGCTACAACTTCATTTTCCATTTGTTTCAAGGCTGAGATAAAGATTTTTGCGGTCTTCCTCATTTTCTTTCTGAAGCAAGTATAGTTACCAATTTTGTTGTCAAGGCTTGAATCTCCTTTTCTCCTTCGAAGTGCAGATTGAAGAGCTTGAACCTGTTCCTTAATTTGCAATATCATATCTCTTGTAAAGCCACAGGTATCTAAGAGACTAACAGAACCATCAAGCAACTTGTCAACACAATTTGTATTTTGGTGACGAGAAGCAGCTTCTTGTGTTGATGCCAACCGGAGTAGATCATCAACACATTTATAGAGGTGTTCTAGTCCTGATAGGCCAACTCTAATGGACTCTGATCGTATTGTTGATGAGGCCTCCCATGTTTTGAGCTTGTTCAACTCTTCTTCAGTTCTCTGGATGGTCGGGTGGGACCTTGAAGGCAAGCTAATTGATCTGGCATGGAACCTGCTAGCCATGGTTGTTTTTTCACAGGAAGCTACAGAAACTATATGAGTTAACCAATTCTGTAGTTCTCTACTTATAAGTTTACAACTGAAAAAAGATTGGAGGAAAAAGCTGTTCAGACTAATGTGGTGATCATGTGACGCAAAGTGTGGATTCTCCTCTAGATTCGGCCAACTTGTCACATCTTTGGCCAACATATAACTCCAATAATGCGCTTGTTTTCAAGTTGTTGACAATCATGGAACAGTATGAGTTGTCTTGCTATTATGTCATTTTTGTGATTCTTATCATGATAACAAGATGAGTCTTCTAGAGTGCGGCCTTCCATACTGCCACATTATCCTCTCCACAGCTACGGAATAAAAAAAAAATGCGGCATTTGTATCTCCAAATATATGTGCCCTGACATGGTTGCCTTCTGTTGCAGGAACCTTTAGCACCAAATGCTATAAGAAAATGGACAACTTAGATCTGAGGACGATAAGAAAATGGACAATCATATGACAATGAGTGGTGGTTGGAATACCGAGTCCATAATGAACGTCTGGTTGCTTTTCTATAATGTGCACGAGTGCCCTGCTTGCTTCCTGCCTCTATTCTTTTCCGGATTAAGATTATTTTATACATTGCATCGATTTCCTCTGCAATCGCACAGTGAGGTGTAGACGCGTGCGTTTCTCGTCTCTTCAACACGTGTGGAGTTGTCAGGCCATGTGGCTAGTAGGACAGGACAGGTGGTGATGCTCTCTGACAGACCAATCAGATTTGGCCCTGGGTTTGTGCAGTACGCCTAGGAGCTAGTATTTTCAGGATGTTTTTGAAATTTCAGCAATTTCGACGGTGAAAAGTGGCTGAGAACTAGTTCAGCTAGTTAAAAACTTTTTGAATCCGAAGAAAGCAAACCTCCAGGAGTTGATACAAAGAAAAGTATAGGATACAAAGAAAATTTCAGATAATGAAAGGAGTTGATACAGTGCAAAGTAAATTTGAAATAAAAAGAAAGTATTTTTGTTGGAGTAGTCTGATTGTCTATATATATATATCTTCCTGTTGTGATTTTGATAGATTTACATAATTCTTTCAATTCTAACAGTCTCAAGCAATTTTGTTCAACTTCTACCCCACTTCTCATCATGTCCATGTTCTAATTAACTATCTACCACATGTTATTCTCCAACTTTTTTGCTTCAAGCAATTTCTCTTGTAACTTTCCAACTTCCACTTTTTCTTTATCGTGGCTGCTAACTACCAATTGCATGTTTAACCATCTTGCCTCCCACATTTTGTACTTCTTTTACCTCTTTCCATATCCACAAGTTCTCTAGTAACTTCTATGACTTCTAGTTTTTGAGCCTTTCACTTTAGGGCCAAATGGACTAAATCTTCTTAGGCTATCAATTATTTTCCCCAAATATATTTGGTTAAACAAGCCAACTAAATGGTGCTAAAATGCTTCTAGCCTTTCGTAAAATGGGTGTGAGATCAATAATCAAAATTTCAGATATGGATCAAAAATTTTAGAAATTTCAAGAACCAATGAGAATCTAGGTACAAGAAGAAGCTTGAAAATGTCATCAAAATTATCTTCATTTAGCCCTTAATCCGAGAGAATCCTTAATTTGAGAAGGAACTTTGGATGCAACGATTATATCAAGATTCTTTTATATTTAAAACTCTCAACTCTTTGTCAGTTATGGAAGTTAAAAGATCTGCTTTATTTAAATTTCAAATTTCTACTGCTCCCCTAGGGTCCCATTTTTCTGTAAAATTCTCTCGCTCTGCACCATTTTCTACCTTAAACTCCAAAAAATCTCTATCTTTTTTTATCAATTATAGTGTTTTCTCCTTTTTTCTCACAAATTTTCCCAAAACTTAGCAAATTTTTCTTGGACTATGACTTTTGCACATCGTGCATCTTCTTCCTTCTCCATTAACTCTACTACATTAAATGCGACAAATATACTTCTCGAACATCTCTTTGCACTTAATTAAAAAATTCCATCAGTTTTCTTTACATTATTCTTTATGTAAGCTATAAAACTCGAGGTAGTCTCTATTCTAGCTAAACCTCTACCATCCTTCATTAGAAAAATTAGGAAACTTCTTATACCGTAAATCACCTTTTTTAACATTTCTTTTAATTTTTCATTAAAATTTCCTTCTTTCAACATGTTAGGGAAATTTCCACATTTTGACCATAAGTAAGGATTACCTTTGACATTGGAATCCCTTCGTCAGTTGAATCTCCTATAACATTTTTTTAGGATTTCAATAACTACTTTGCTTAACACTTTGACTTAACCATTAGCCTAGCATAGTATGAAGTCAAAATCAGTAATTGTATGCCATATTTCATAGCAAAATATTTGACTTCTTAGCTAATAAACATAATTCTATGGTCACTTATTGTTGAATATGGAATCCTAAATTGATGAATAATTTGTTCCTTAATGAACTTCACCATGTCAATCTATTTAACCTTCTTCATAGGTTGAGCTAGCACCCATTTAATAAAATGATCTATCATTAAAAATAATTAAATTATGACCTTTAAAAGAGGGTGGATATAAGATCAGTGGCTTAACTCTTAAATGACTATGAAATAATTATATAGCGTAACTCAGAAGCAGGAATTCATTATACCTTTACATATTTTTACATTGTTGACAACCTTTAGTATAGGATATACAATGTTTCAATATTAAACTCTAGTATTAACCATAACATTTTATGAGCCATCTCATCATTATACCAAATTTATTTGCTACACATATTCCCTCATGAACTTTTTTCATTATTGTTAATAAATCTGGTATCCTAAGGCATCTCAAATTGTTAAAGAGTAATTTAAAAGTTAATCTAGATACATGAATATTTAAAGTCTAGATACATGGATGTTTAAGTTCATTGTTAGGAGTTTAATTATGTTTATGTATTAGTTACATAATTAACTATTAGTCCATATACGGTTTTGAGTTCATGTATGGTTTATTTATTTAGGTTCATTAATGGGTTAATGTACTTGGATATGAAGAGTCATTTTCATACCTATAAATACCTCTTTGTACTTGAACTAAAATGATTTAAGTAAAATACAACCTCTTCTTCTAAACAATTCTCTCCCCTCTAAATCTCCTAACTTATTAACAAAGTGGTATCAGATCCAAGTTCTTTGAGAAATGGCAAACAATGGTGGAGCATACTCATTTCAATTCCCTCGCCTCACAAAAGAAAATTATGAAATATAACGTCTTCGCATGAAAGTCGTGCTTAGCTAACAAGATTCTTGGGAGATTGTAAAGAAAGGTTTTATGCAAACTCAAAGTGAAGTTGATTTGTCTCAAAATGAGAAGGATGCTTTGGCAAAGATTAAGAAGAAGGATCAACAAGCCCTCACCCTCATCCATCAATGTCTAGATGATTCAATATTTGAGAAGGTGGCCGATGCAACCACTACAAAGGAAGCATGGGAGATTTTGCAAAGTTCCTTTCAAGGAATTGATAAGGTAAAAAGATTCGACTTAAATCATTGCGAGGTGATTTTGAATCTTTGCGCATGAAGGAATTGGAATCAATCTCAGATTATTGTTCAACAATGAAGGCCATTGTGAATCAAATGAAGAGATATGGAGATTAAGTTGAAGATGTTTGAGCAGTAGAGAACATTCTTCATTCCTTGAACCTAAAGTTTGATTATATGGTTTGCGTCATTAAGGAATCTAAAGATCTAGACTCTTTGACACTTGAACAACTAGAGGGCTCTTTACAAGCTCACGAAGATAAGATCAAGAGGAGATAAGAAGAACCTTTGGAGCAAGCACTTAAAGCAAGGGTTTTGTTAAAAGATGATGATGGAGAAAGAAATCAAAGAGGAAAAGGACGAGGACGAGGACGAGGATGTGGTCGAGGACGAAGTTATGGAGGAAGAAGTAAAGAAGATTATAACAATGCCAACAATGATGGAAACAATCAATCATACAAAGTCCAAGGAAAATTAAGGGGAAGAGGAAGAGGAGGTTACAATTTTAGACAAAATCAGAGGAGGTATGATAAGTCTAATGTTGAATGCTACAATTGTCATAAATTTGGACATTTTTCTATGGAATGTTATGCTACACCTAATCAAGTTGAGGAGCAAGTCAATATTGTTAATAACAAGCAAGGAGACGAAGAGCCCACTTTATTGCTAGCACTCAAAGATAATACAAGTAAGGATGAAAGTACATGGTTCTTAGATAATAGACCAAGCACTCACATGTGTGGAGATAAGGCAAATTTGTGAAACTTGATGAAAAGTTAGAAGGCAACGTTTCTTTTGGAGATTTGTCAAAGATTCAAATTCATGAAAAATGTACCATTCTAATTTCTTCAAGAAATGGAGGCCATAGACTTATTAATGATGTCTATTATGTGCCTAAATTGAAAAGTAATATTTTAAGTTTGGGGCAACTTCTTGAAAAAGGATATGAAATCCACATGAAAGATTGTTGTCTTTGGCTTAGAGATCAATATGCTCAATTGATTGCTAAGGTGTTTATGTCGAAGAATAGAATGTTTATGTTAAATTTCAAGACAATCGAAGCAACGCGTGTAAAGGTGGATGTGAAAGATGAAGCATGGCATTGGCATATGAGATTTGGACACTTCAATTTTGGCACACTGAATACGTTGGGAGATAAATACAAGGTGAAAGGAATGCCCTCTATCAACCACTCACACCATTTATGTGAGGCATGTTTACTTAGCAACCATTTAAGAAGGGGTTTTCCAAAAAAAGCAGTGACAAGAGCAACTGCACCACTTCAACTTCTTCATACTGACGTGTGTACCAATCAAGTCATTATCAATGGGTAAAAGTTGATACTTCTTACTTTTCTTTGATGATTATAGTAGAAAAACATGGGTTTATTTCTTAAAGCAGAAATCAGAAGCATTTTAGAAGTTCAAGGCACTTGTGGAGAATGAAAGTGGCTTTCCAATTAAAGCTTTAAGGTTCGATAGAGGAGGCGAGTTCACATCTAAGGAGTTCCTTGATTTCTATGAAATACATGGAATTCATCATCCTTTAACAGTCCCAAGATTGTCCGCAACATAATGGACTAGCCAAAGGGAAGAATAGAATAATTGTTAACATGGCTCAATGTATCTTGAAGGCCAAAAACATGCCTAAAGAATTTTGGGCCGAAGTTATTTCTTGTGCAGTTTATTTGTTAAATCGGTCTCCAACGAGAAATGTCAAAGATCAAACTTTGCAACAAGCGTGGAATGGAATGAAGCCTAGTGTTGCTCATCTAAGAGTGTTTGGAAGCATAGCATATTCTCATATGCCACACAAGAAAGATCCAAGCTCGATGATCGAAGTGTTAAGTATGTATTCATTGGCTATAACCAAAATTCCAAAGGCTACCAATTATACAATGCAAGCAATGGAAGGGTTGTTATGAGTAGAGATATCGTATTTGATGAAGAAGTAACATAGGATTGGGAGACATAAGAAGAAAGAGCTTATGATTTTTTTCCCCATACTTTTAAGATGAAGAGCAAGAAACCACAACAAATATTCAACAGACAACTCCACCTGCTTCTCCAAATATGCCTTATTCTTCTTCGTCCATGTATGGAGAAGTTCAAGTGACGGAGCACGAAAAATAAGAAGTATTTATGATATTTATGAACAAACAGAAGAAATCAATGATGTTGATGTAAGTAATTTCTTTTTTCTTCTTGTAGACAGTGAATCTTTAAATTTTAGGGAGGCCGTGAAGGACAAAAGATGGAGGCAAGCTAAGGAGGAGGAGATTAAGACAACAGAGAAAAACAATAATCCGGAATTATCAACTCTTCCTAAAGATCACGAGACTACTAAAGTCAAATGGGTTTACAAGATAAAAAAGAATGCCAATGGAGATGTAAAGAAATATAAAACAAAGCTCGTTGCTAAAGGCTACAAGCAAAATCATGGAGTGGATTATGATGAAGTATTTGCACCTGCTACTCGTATGAAGACTACTCATTTGTTGATCTCTTTTGCAGCCCAAATGAAGTGGAAGATCTATCAAATTTATGTAAAGTCAGTTTTATAAATGGCAATGTTCAAGAAGAAGTCTTTATTGAAAAACCAATTGGCTTTACAGTCAAAGGTCACGAAGATAAGGTCTTGAGATTGAAAAAGGCATTGTATGGGTTAAAGCAAGCACCAAGGGCATGGAATACTCGTATAGACATGTACTTCCAAGATAATGGGTTTGTCCGTTGTTCTCATAAATATGCTATTTACATTAAGTCATATGGAAATGGAGATATTCTACCCATTTGTCTTTACGTGGATGATCTTATTTTTACTGGTAATAAATTAAGATTGTCTCAAGAATTCAAGAAAGCTATGTCTTTGGAGTTTGAGATGACAAATATTGAATTGATGTCATACTATTTGGGCTTGGAGGTGAAGCAAATGAAAAACGGAATTTTTATTTCACAAGAAGGATATGCAAAAGAAATATTGATGTAGTTCCAAATGCTTGATTGCAATCCAGTGACTACACCCATAGAATGTGGAATTAAATTGACAAAGTTTGATGATGGAGCTAAGGAAGATTCTTCTGTATTCAAAAGCCTTATTGGATGCTTAAGATACTTGACATGTACAAGACCAAATATTCTCTTTGCAGTTGGATTAATAAGTCATTTCATGGAAGCACCTACTTGTACTCATATGAAGGAAGCTAAGAGGATTCTTCGATATATCAAAGGTACAATTAACTATGGATTACTCTATACATCATCTGTTGATTTCAAGCTTGTTAGGTTTTTTGATAGTGATTTTGCGGGAGATATTGATGATAGAAAAAGCACAAGTGGCTTCGAATTTTTTATGGGTGACTGTGCTATTACATGGAGTTCAAAGAAGCAACCTATTGTGACATTTTTCGATTGGTGAATTTGAAGTTACAATTAACTATGGATTACTCTATACATCATCTGTTGATTTCAAGCTTGTTGGGTTTTGTGATAGTGATTTTGCCGGAGATATTGATGATAGAAAAAGCATAAGTGGTTTCGTATTTTTTATGGGTGATTTTGCTATTACATAGAGTTCAAAGAAGCAACCTATTGTGATTGTTGGGATATTTGTGCTATACTGCTGTCTTTTAAACAAAAGTTGATAGTGATTTGTTAATTCTTGCAGATATAAAGAATTGCAGTAAAGTAAAGAACACCAATCCTTTTTACTTGGTTCGATAGCTTCAATGCTATCTACATCCAAGGTTCCCACTGATGTGGTTTTAACTAGTAATCAAGAAGATGAAAACAGTTTACAGAGTAAGTGTTTTATTCAAAAACACTTGCAAGAGGCTTTAACTCTCCTAGTACTCACTGGTAAGTACTCTAACTGACTCTCAAACTTTTTCACTCTTTTCTTACAATCTCTGATAATTGAATACAATCTGGAATGTGAAAGGTTATTTATCTACGTATTAATTCTCTGTCTGATGCTTGAGTTGCTTCTTTTATCGTTAAAGACTGTAGAGCCTTTCAGATGAAGTTGCATGAACAAGACAATGTCATGTGTTTCTCATGTGAGTCATTTACTCCTTCAGATGTGCGTTTTGAATGTATTGGGTGCATTTTGTGTATTAGTTTCTGAAGTATGTAAACGACTGTGTATTGAGTAGTGATGCTTTTGACTTGTGTTTTGGTATATGTGAGTCACGTGGGTGTGTCTAAAGCTAACCTAATCTATCTGATTAGAACACTCGAGAGCCTCTCTTCCTTCTCTCTTCGACTCCTTCAGACACTCCTCACAACACTCATTTTTTGTCTTCAATTTTTCATCTTTCACTTATGAGTTTGATGTTTTTGAGTGTAGATTGGTGGAGTAATTGTGATTTCCATCACATTATTCCCACTTACTTCATCAATCTTCACTCCGATTTGAAAAATCTGAGAGTGATTTAAAAATTCAAATCACTAGTTTTCGCCACCCTAGTGAGAACGGGTGAAAGAGCCTTCAGTGTCAAGGGGCTTCACTAATCTGTAAGTATTTCCTACAGAAAGTGAATTTCTTTTGCGTTAATACCTTCGTCCCGAAGTCTGATGGGTTTTTCTCTCCTGTGATTTTCTCCAGGTTGAAGTCTCCCTTTGCGATTCAGTCTCTGACAAAGTGTAATCGCACATCTATGTGCTTGGATTTCTCATGGAGAACAGGATCTCTACTCAAGTACCATGCACTCTGATTATCTGTGTAAATAACTGGCTTTGTGATATCTGTGTTGATTTATTTTAGTATACCTGATAGCCATGTTAGCTCGTTTACTCCTTTAGTGATAGCATAATACTTTACCTTTGTGGTTGATAAACTCACTACTGATTGCTGTTATGATTTCCAACTGATTGTGTTTGCTGATAATGGAAAAATATATGTTGAAATTGACTTTCTTGAGTCCTTATCTGCTGCATAATCTGCATCCATATAACCACAAAAAGACAAGTAATTGCATTTAGTTAGTTCTTCTTTAGTGAAACATAGTCCGTAGTTAATTGTTCCAGATAAGTATTTGAGAACACCCTTGATCCCTTGCCAGTGTTCTAAACCTGGATTGGCCATAAATTTGCTTATGAAACTAGTGGCATAGGCTAGATCAAGCCTTGTGCATAGCATAAGGTACATGAGACTTCTAACACCTACATCATAGGGATAGTGAGACATTGCTCTCTTTTCATCCACAATCTTAGGACTCTTGTCAGAAACCATCTGTAGGTGAGATCCTAGGGGTACTAAACTAGGTTTAGCTTGATCCATATTGAATTGAGGTAAGATCTTCTTATGTAATTCCTTTAAACAATCCAAAGCTTCCCTTCCCTCCTATTTCTGATTATTTGCACTCCTAAAAGCTTCTGAGCTTCTCCTAGGTCTTTCATTTCAAAATAAGGCATAAATCCGACTTCACTTCTTGAATCCTATTCAGGTCCTTTCCTGTTATTATTAGGTCATCTACATAGACCAACATGAATAATGCTTTAGTCATTCTTAGATCCTTAAAGTATAGGCAATAATCATATGAGTTTCTAATGAAGTTCATACTAGCAGCAACCTCATGGAACTTCTTGGTCCATTGTCTAGGTGCTTGTTTAAGCCCATATAGGGATTTTTGTAATAGACAGACATAATCTAGCTTGTTTTTGTCCTCAAAATCGACTGGTTGCTTCATGTATATTGTTTCCTCAAGCTTTCCATATAGGAAGGTTGTCCTGACATCCATTTGATGGATTTCCCAATCATAAAGTGTAGCTAGAACTAGAATAAGCCTAATTGTTTTGAATTTAACTACTGGAGAGAATATCTCCTTGTAGTCAATCCCTCCCTTTTGTCTAAACCCCTTAGCTACAAGCCTAGCCTTGTAAATCCTAGGTTCTGCTTCTGTCACTCCTTCTTTTAATTTGAAAAACCATTTGTTCTCAATTAGTTTGGCTTTAGGAGGTCTAGGGACTAAAGTCCAAGTCATGTTCTTCATCCGGGAAGAATATTCTTTCTCACAAGCTACTTTCCACTGTTTTGCATTTTTGCTTCTCATGACTTCTTCATAAGTTTCTGGAGCCTTATTTTCTATAGTTGCAGCCATAAAGCATGCAAATTCAACCAAGTTTGAATCAAAATACCTTCTATTTGGGATTCTCTATCTTAGTTGCCTATCCCTTGTGAGTTGATAGTCTTGTAGGCTTCCTTGTACATCAGTTGAAGTTGTGTGGGGTTTCTTCTTCACCCACTCCTTCAGCCTCTTTTGTCCTTTGTTCATAATGTGTAAAACCTTGTATGGGCTTCACATCTGCAAATTGTGTAGTGCCACCTTCATCAGCTTTTGGTAGTACATAGAAAGGGGCTTATTAGTTCTGTGAACCTAATTGCTCCTGAATTTCCCTTTGGAAATCTGAATTTAAGGGGCTCTTGTTCAACAGAGGGAATTCATCTTCCTTGAAGATAACATCTCTGCTTATGATAGTTTTATAGCCTCCCTTTTGGAGTAGTAAATCTTATATCCCTTAACACCCTCTGGATAGCCTAGGAAAACTCCCTTGATTACTCTAGGTTCCAATTTTCCTTCTTTCTGATGTGCATAAGCTGCACATTCAAAAGTCCTACAGTGAGTGAGTTTGGGTTTCTTACTATTCCAAATCTCCTCTAGAGTATTGTAATCATTAGCAGAGGTGGGGAGCTTGTTAACTAGATAGGCTACTGTCCTAATTGCTTCTCCCCATAGAAAATGAGAGCAACCCGAAAAGAGAAGCATGCACCTTGTCTTTTCTAGGATAGTCCTATTGAGTCTTTCAGCCACACCATTCTACTGAGGTGTAGCTCTTACTGTTTTATGCCTTAGGATTCCTTTCTTGCTGCAATAATCCTCAAATTCTTTATTGCAGTATTCTAATCCATTGTCAGTCCTTAGGCATCTTAACTTCTTCCTAGTCTAATTTTCCAAAAGTGTATGCCATCTTATGAAATTCTCTAATTCTTCATCCTTTCTCTTCATTGGATATACCCAACACTTTCTAGATCTGTCATCAATAATGGACATGAAATATAAATTCCCTCCTGCTGTAGGTACTTAAGCTGGCCCCCATAGATTATTAGGCATAGTCCATGGTCTTTGTGGCCCTCTGTGCTCCTTTATGTAAACAGGATCTGTGACGCTTTCTAAGCACACATGATTCATAGAATTCCAACTTCTGTAGGTTTTGATTAGGGATTAATCCTTGTCTAGAGAGGTGGAACAAACTTTTGTTCCCTGCATGACCTAACCTTGTATGCCACTGCTTGGTTAGTTCATCATTTCCCTTCTCAGTAACTTGATTAACTTCAGTTGAGCCTATAACATAGTACAGCCCACCCCTTTCAACTCCTCTAATAATGACTCTCCCATCCCTTAGGATTTCTCTAAGTCCATCCTTTGATCTGATTTAAAACCCTTGCTTATCAAACAAGCTTTCAAAAAATAGATTCCTTCTTATTCTAGGCACAAATATGACATTTATAAGGGTCCTTCTCTTTCCATCAAACATATTGATGGAAACACTTCCAATCCCTTTCTATCCTTTGCTGCCCAAAGCCTACCATTTTTACCTTGGCAGTGACTGGTTCAAATGTAGTGAACCAGTCTCTATGTGGTGTCACATGCATTATACAACCTGAGTCAAATATCCATTCCCTACTCAGGTCTCCACTGTCTTCAGTGATAGCCAGAATCTCATCACCACTTGAGTCTTTTGGTTTCTCCACATTCCCTGCATCTCCATTTTCTGCAGCCTTATCCCTATTCTTCTTTCTACAATCCCTTACAAAATATCCCTCCTTATCACAGTAAAAGCACTACTTTCCTTTCCCCTTTTTCTTCTTTTCTTCACCTTCCTTGGTATGTTTTTCCTTTCCTTTTCCCTTTTTTTTTCTTTTCTTCACCTCCTTGGTGTGTTTTTCCTTTCCACTTCCCTTCTACAACTTTCCTTTCTTGCTATTCTTCTTATGATATTTCTTCTCATGATTGTTCTCTACAAACATTACTTCTACCTCTTTCTTAAATGGATTAACATCTACTATTTCTTCCATAAGTGAGTCCAATACCCTCTTAACCGTGAGGGATTCTCCATTAGCATGCTTAATTGCCTTCTTGAATGCATTGAATTTAGAAGGTAAAGTCTTTAGAATCACTATAGCTTGATGCTCCTAATATATTTTTTCATCTGTAGCTTCTAACTCTTGAACTAGCTTAAAGAAATAGTCTAAATTGTCATCTAAGGAGACAGAGGTGTTCATCTTGTAGTTAGCAAGATTGTGGAGAAGTGCCATCTTGTTAGGAAGACACTTCTTCGCATAAAGTTCATCAAGTTTGATCCAAAGCTTCTGTGCAGTGTTACAATTCTACAATTTTCTTATCACAGTAGGTGATAAGTGAAGCATTAACTTGCAATGTGCAAGTCTTTGCATTTTAAGTTTCTTAACTGGATCAGTCTCAATATCACATTGATCTTCTATACTTCCATAACAATCATATGATTCAAGAAGAGCTTGCATCTGGAGTTTTCAGATGGTAAAGTCTTATTTTCCAGTAAATACATCCATTTCCTTTCCTGCCATTGTGACTGTAGATTAAAGAAACAAAAGACTTTTACTTACTGACTGTTCTTATTGATTCTTTGATGCTTTGAGTGGCCAAGAAATGCCCCAAGAGGTTTCCAAATGCTCTGATACCACTTCTTTTGGAATATTTGTGCTATAATGTTGTCTTTTAGACAAAAGTTGATAGAGATTTGTTAATTCTTGCAAATATAAAGAAGTGCAGTAAACTAAAGAACACCAATCCTTTTCACTTGGTTCGATAGCTTCAATACTATCTACATCCAAGGTTCCCACTGATGTGGTTTTAACTAGTAATCAAGAAGATGAAAACAGTTTACAGAGTTAAGTGTTTTATTCAAAAACACTTGCAAAAGGCTTTAACTCTCCAAGTACTCACTGGTAAGTACTCTAGCTAACTCTCAAACTTTTTCACTCTTTTATTACACTCTCTGATAATTGAATACAATCTGGAATGTGAAAGATGATTTCTCTATGTATTAATTCTCTGTCTAATGCTTGAGTAGCTTCTTTTATAGTTAAAGACTGCAGAGCCTTTCGGATGAAGTTGCATGAATAAGATAATGTCATGTGCTTCTCACGTGAGTCACTTACTCCTTCAGATGTGCGTTTTGAATGTATTGGTTGCGTTTTGTGTATTAGCTTCTGAAGTATGTAAACGACTATGTATTGAGTAGTGATGCTTCTGACTTGTGTTTTGGTATGTGTGAGTCACATGGGTTTGTCTAAAGCTAACCCATTCTGTCTGATTAGAACATTCGAGAGCCTCTCTTCCTTCTCTCTTCGACTCCTTCAGACACTCCTCATAACACTCACCTTCTGTCTTCAATTTTTCATCTTTCACTTACGAGTTTGCTGTTTTCGAGTGTAGATTAGTGGAGTAATTGTGATTTCCATCACAGTGACTTTGTCGAGTTGTGAATCTGAATATACGGCTACAACTTCATACACTTATCATGTTATTTGGCTTAGAAGGCTATTGAATAAACATTACTTGCCACAAAAGGAAGCAATTGAAGTATGTATTGATAACAAGTCTGCACAAGCATTGGCCAAGAACCCAGTTTTCTATGATCGAAGCAACCATATATATACGAGGTATCATTTTATTAGAGAATGTATAGCAAAGAATGAAGTGGAGCTCAAGCATGTGAGGGCTAAGGATCAAGTTACGGATATTTTTACGAAATCACTTAGATTTGAAGTTTGTCAACATTTGAGGACAAGACTTGGAGTACAAAAGAAAATTTCAAATGAAAGGGGAGTGTGGAAAAGTAATTTGAAAGTTGATCTAGATATATGAATGTTTAAAGTCCAGATATATGGATGTTTAAGTTCATTGTTAGGAATTTAATTATATTCATGTATTAGACATAATTAAATATTGGTTCATGTATGGTTTTGAGTTCATGTATAGTTTATTTATTTGGGTTCACGTACTTAGATATGAAGAGTCGCTTTTGTACCTATAAATACCTCTTTGTACTTGAACTAAAATTATTTAAGTCAAATACAACCTCTTCTTCTAAACAATTCTCTCCTCTCTAAAACTCCTCACTTCTTAACACAAATACTGAACTATGGCATATCCTACAAAAGAAAACTAACAAAGGTAGAACAAACTAGCAGACCATATACGTCAACAGAACTATTTTGTTATGTAGCAGTTTTTTGTTTGATTATGAAAGCAGGAAAGGGGGATTATAAACTTAAAATAACAACAAAAGAAGATCCATATTCAGTAAAATTTTCATTTTGTATAACTGTATAATTTGAGCATATGCATTGTTGTTAGATCAAAACTGAAATTTCTTTGGCATATCCTCTAAAACTTGGTTGCCCTTGAAGGAGAGGAGAAAAAATGAAATCAAGCGTGGTCTATTGTGAAAATATGTTCAACATAGAGGCCCTTTTCTTGATCAAGCACCTGAACACACGCTCCAAACCATTCTCAATATCATTGATATGTATCTCCAAAGCCTCCAGAACTTCTTGCACGCGTTGCTTCTTCTTAAAACCAAACCCGTCACATAAAACAGCATCGACATTTTCCAGCTCATTCATGTCTCCTTGCTTATCTTCAGAGGTTATCACCCCTTTGTGCATCAATTTCGAAACAAGTGCCCATTTTATTTGTTTCGACTTCGATATTGGGGTTGACAAAAGCGTCAATACTGATTTTAGGACACAAATGTTTATCATATCCACTTCTCTTAACACCTGGATCATAGTGGAGAAGTGTTTATCTTGTTCAGAGAATGCAAGATTTCCAAGTTTGTTATTCATATGCTTCAGTGATGCAATCAACCTTTTGGCTTCTTTATTCATTTTCTTTCTGAAGCAAGTATAACTAGATAAAATGCTTTCAATGGTTGAATCTCCTTTTCTCCTTCGAGAAACAGATTGAAGAGATCGAATCTGCTCCTTAAACTGTAGCATAACATCTCTTGCAATCCCACAGATGTCTAAGAACTTGACAGATCGATCCAACAGCTCATTCATGCACAATTCATCTTTATGACGAGAAAGGACTTCCTGAATTGATGCCATATTGAGTAGATAATCCAAGGAACCGCACAAATCTGCAATTCCTGCTAGGCCAATGTGAATTGGTCCTGATGTTGACGTTAATGTTGATGATGCCTCCCATGTCCTAAGCTTGTTGAGCTCTTCTTCAACTTTATGGGCGCTAGGATGGGACCTTGATGGCAAGCTAATTGATCTAAAATGGTGTGCAGCAACCATTGATGCTTTTCCGTTTTATGACGATCAGTTATCTTTCAATTGGAAAGGTAAGCTTAGAATTCAGAATATTTAAACAAATTGCGTATATATATATATGGATGATCTCTACGCTAGAAGGAAATGAGAATCATTATGTTCATGTCTCTAACCATGTGAGGCCTTTGGTCCCATCATTGGCAACAAGGCTCCAGTAATGCAAATATTGTTCAGATCCTCGAAGGCCACAGAATCAGCAATGAGGTGTCCTGCCGATTTCTGATAATTGGTGGTTACAGAGATATCAAGAGCAACCATCTCCAACTTTGTCCCTCCATAATGCTTCATTGCCTCTCCAGTTTCAAGTATAAAATTGTAGTTGCTACATCTTCAAGATTGCAGCCCATCTGGCTGGTCTCCTTCCAAAGGACCTATAACATCAAGATGAACTAAACAAATAAGGAACTGGGTTTCATTGGGAAATACAATAATTACAGAATAAATTTCCTGGATCATGGTTGGTATTCAAGATCATTAATATCGGATCAAGTCGCTATTCTATTGTATCCACGAGTGGCTTGTACCTCGTCCCCATTCCGTATACTAGCTCTTTTACTAAATATGATTGTTGAAACATATACAAGTTTTTCTTTTAATTTTCACTTCCATGGTCTTTATGAGCCAGATTTTTTTGTTCATCAAGACTAATTCCTTTCGATAGCCTGTGCATTGACTCAATTTATAAGTTTTGGATGGTATAAAACATGCAAGACTCATGTCTTATGGCAATACTTGTGCTTCAGGAAAATTTTTGGGGTGTATAATTTGTAGTATCCAGGTCTTTGATTCCCTTACAGGATTTTTGGCCAAACAATTTGCAATTCATAACATGATTTTACGTTCAGGACACAGGATATAGAAAAAAAAAATTCTTCATCTCCCTGAATAGTCGAACAAAGAACACTGGCTACAGGGCATTGGTGATATTTGTCTCCCTGCCTCCCTTGTGATTCCATTGCCACTTTCTCAACCACGTTTCAGTTTTATTCATCGTATAGTAACATGTCTGATTGAAAGTAATCCTATAATTTATTAGGTTTGCTTGGAACAGCGCACGAAGGCATTAAGAACATATTTTAGGTCATGAATCTAGGCCTATGGCAACATCAGTGGGGCAAACACAGCGAGCCTAGCACCAATTTTGCATTTAGTTAATGTAAACAATACCTAAACGTTGTTTTTAAAAAAATTATAATTAAACGTGTTAACAGTATTGTTGCCGTACTTGGGAGCATTTTTTGTCAGAGTCCAATAAATAAGAACTTAATCCAGGTAAGCTTCTGTAAAAATATTTGAATACTTTATAACAGATGATGATATAACCTGCATCGCTCAAAAAATTTCAAAAATCGCGTAAAGAGGACAGAAACCCAGCTCAAATACTGAACTTTAGCTTCTTCATCATATTTCTTAAGTATATCCATCATACTGAATGCAAAATTAGGTTTAATTGCCTTCTATCTCGTAATGAAACCTGACACTTTTATGCAGCATCTGTGATGAAAAATAGGAAGTACAATATCAAGGTCAAGGACATAAATGAAATATAAATGTAAGAACTGGAAAACTTCACATTTAAGAGCGCCAATCATGGGATACGATTCTGCTTGTCTCCAAGAGTTGTGTTCATGAAACATCTTCTATTGCCAAATCAAACCGTACAATGTGCTGTTAATATTCTTGGTAGTGGAATCTATCGAAATCAATTTTTATGGAATAAGGTCATCGGACAGAAATTGCTCCAAGCTACAACTTAATGGTGCAAAGGAAAATAATAGACACAAGCCCAAGAAAAATCTAATTCTAAACTCCCTTAATAAATATTTAGAAAAGGAAGACTTGAGAATCCAAATTTAAAAATTAAACAATTAAAATCTTGGCAAGGATTACAAGAATATTATAAGTAACATATAAATAATTAATACTCCCTCCTATTCAAAATAAAAATCGTTTTAGAGAGATTTTAATTATTCAAAATAAGTGTCGTTCATGACTTTTATGCATGATTATAATTTTACTTCTAAAATTAACCTTTAATTTTTCTCACATCCTAATTACACAGATTATATTTTCAAGGCACTTCAACATATAATTAATAAGGGTATATCAAACACACTACAACAAAAAGATACATTTCGCATCGTCTTTTAAACGTCGTAAAAGCCAGTAAGACGTCGCAGAAAACCTTCTACGACGTCTATTAAAACGTCACAATAGACGTCGTAGATAGTGGGGTAGCTAATAGCTTTCTGTGACGTCTGATGCAAGATGTCGTAGAATGCTTAGCTATTCTGCGACGTTCATAAAGACGTCAGGAAAGAAGTGTATATTTCACGATGTTTGGAGAAAACGTCAGGGATTGTTTGTATTTTAACGACATTTGGAAGACGTCACAGAAAATGGATATTCTGCGACGTCTGATTCAACAGATGTCGCAAATTGTAAAGTATTTATTAAGTATAATTTTACCAAAAAATAAATTATTTATAATAATTTTGGTAAATTTTGTTAATAATGTTTTAATATAAATTAGAATTTCTTGACTTGTTTTTATTGATCTGAATATTGGAATAATTTATAATTTAATCAAATTTAATTTTTAAATTTAATTTTTAAATTTTCAAAAAAAATTGAATAAATTTGATTTGTAATTAGCTTTTTTATTTAAATATGTTTTAAATTTTTGGAAATAATTCTATTTAATTATTTGCTAATTTAAAATTTAACTAAATATTAAAATAATATTTATTTAATAACTATTAAATATTATTTATGAAATAAATTTGT
>JAOSBM010000204.1:19031383-19041859 GCA_027568955.1 Erythroxylum tenue | reverse complement strand
CACCAACAATTTCTAAAAAATATTTGAAGTATACAAAAATTACTAAAATTATATTTAAACAGTCCGAATCAATCCGAAGTTTCATTAAACTAATTTACCCGGAAAATGCCACGAATGCATGCCAAAATATTTATGCACAATTAAGCAAATATTCAAATAATAAATATAAACGTACTAAATTTCCGTAATAATCTAACCCTAATTTGGGGCGCTACACGCAACTTCCCTCTCGTTTTCTCCGTACTCTTGGAAAGGTTTGTCGCTTTTATAAGTCTTTATATGGACTTCGTCGGGATCCTCAAAATTGGTTTACCAAATTGCCCGATGATTTGAGATATTTTGGCTTTCAACAATCTTATGATGATTATTCATTGTTCACTTATAAAAGAAATGACGTTTCTTTACATGTTCTCATCTATGCCGATGATCTGATCATTGCTAGAAATAATCCTATTGCTATTTTAGAATTCCAAGGTTTCTTTGAGTCTTTGCTTTCATATGAAGGATTTATGGTTGTTGAAATATTTTTTTTGGCTATAGAGATTGCACGAGGTCTTGATAGGTTATTTCTAACCCAACAAAATACACTTGATATTTTCTTCTTTAAGCAATCATAATTTGGCTCTTAGGTTATGTTTAGTTGAAGGTTTATTAATGGAATAGAATATTATTCCATCGTTTGGGGGGAGGGTTTATAATGGAATAGGATAGAAGAGGAGGGTTACATATTACATCTCATTCCATCCTAAACAGTAAAAATGAGAAACCTCGAAAATATGGAATGTAAAATGATAAACAAATTTTTACTATATTATATTATAAATCCTTCTTCAAACAGTATTTCACTATATTACATTATGAACTCTTCTATCCCTCCCAAACAATAATTTTATAATATTACATTCATTTACATTCCATTTCAGTCTATTAAAAATCTTACGTCCAACCAAACATAGCATTGATGATAGGCCCTTATACGTGGATCTTGCCAGATATAGTTGACTTATTGGTCACCTTATTTACTTGACTATCACTTGATATAATTATGCTATGTTGTTCATATTTTAGCTTAGGCTACCCTTTGTATTCATCATTATTTGAAGAGTCATCCCAGCCAGGGTATTTTTCTATGGAGGGATAGTGCATTACATCTTAATATGTATTATGATTCTAATTGGGTGAGTTGTACTCTTACTTGACGTTCTCTCATTAGCTGCTTTATTCTTCTTAGTCACCCCCCGATCTCTTGAAAAATAAAGAAGCAACCTCTTATTTCACATTCTTCTAGTTAGGCAAAATATAGCTCCATGGCTACTACTTGTTACGAATTGACCTAGCTTAGCAACTTCATATATTGCCACTAATCCAGCGACGGAGCTACGTTGAAGGTGAGGGGGGCTATGGCCCCCCCTTTCAAAATTTTTTTTTAAAATTACTTATATAATTATAATTTTTAAAATTAAAAATATAAGTAGCCCCCTTTAAAAAAAATTTTATATTTAGATGTTGGCCCCGGCTCCCCCTTAGAGCTGAGTCTGGCTCTGTTAATGCACTAATCCAATCTTTTATGAGCACAGCAAGCATATAGAGGTGGACTGCTATTATGTTCATGACCAAATCCATGAGAGTAATATAGTTACAACTCATGTTAGTACTTCAAATCAACTTGTCGATATATTTACAAAAGCCTTTGGATGTCAACAATTTATATACCTTCTTTCTTAAGTTGGACATTCATGATCTTCATGCTCTAACAGTCTAACTTAATGGAGAATATCGATAATATCTTATACATATTGTAACGTATATATTTAGGAGATATTGTATATAATTAGAAGACCTATTTTAGGTAAGAAATTAATTGTATGGTAGTGTATATATAGCCAAAGTAATACAAAAGAAAATTATTTCCTCTTAATACACGTTTCCTCTGAATATCTCTCCTTGTCTTTCCAAGAAAAGCAATAAATTGCTGTAGTTTATTCCTTTCCTTAAGAAAGACTGCCCAAACCTTTTGCCTTCTCCCTCAAAATAAACTTTTGTACCTTCCCAGTAGATGTTTTGGGCAAGTCATCAAATACAATCGTTCGAGGAGTCATATAACGAGCCATGTTATCACGACAAAAGTTCAAAATATCTTCAGCATTGGCATTGAATCCCTGTTTTAACTTCACAAATGCGCATGGTGTCTCTCCCCAGTGATCATCTGGCCTCCCTACAACTGCAGCCTCTAGAACTGCTGGATGACAACACAAAACTGCTTCAACTTCAACGGTGCTTATGTTCTCTCCCCCAGATATTACTATGTCCTTTAAACGGTCCTTAACTTCTATGTAGCCATCGGGATGTTTAACAGCAACATCCCCACTTCGATACCATCCATCCTTAAAGGCTTCCTCTGTTGCCTTCAAGTTCTTAAGATAGCCACCCATCACAGTATTTCCTCGCAACATAATCTCACCTATTGTCTCACCATCAGCCTTTACACTTTCCATAGTTGCAGGATCTTTAACATCTGCATCCTCCACACAGCAATGATGAATACCTTGCCTGGACTTCAACTTTGATCTTTGGTCAGGAGTTAGCAAATCCCATTCAGGTTGCCATTGACAATAAGCGGCTGGACCATAAGTTTCAGTGAGGCCATAGAAGTTGGTTAAACCAAAACCCAACTTTTCCAATTTGTGAAAGATGTGCAGGGGAGGTGTTGCACCCCCTATCATCACTTCAACCTTGTGAGGCAGTTGTTTTCGCTCAATATCAGGTGCATTTGCAATCATGTTCAGTACAATAGGTGCAGCTCCCATATGTGTCACATTATGCAAAGCAATGCTGTCAAAGATGCCTTTCGCAGAGACTTTTCTGAGGCAAATGTTGACACCTCCCTGTGCTGCTATTCCCCATGTGAAGCTCCATCCATTGCAGTGAAACATAGGCACTGTCCAGAGATAAACAGGAGCTAAACCTGACCCGTGCAGGAAACTGGTAGTAAGGGAGTTGAGAAATGCTCCCCTGTGAGTATAAACAACTCCTTTGGGTTCCGATGTTGTGCCAGAAGTATAATTGACGCTGATGGGATCCAGTTCGCTTTCAGGTCGTCTAATCTCAAATCCATTATGTCCACTGGCAACAAAACTTTCATATTCAATTGCTGTTGAATTGTAGTCAACGGAAGATAAACCATCAGCTTCAGAGATTAAAACCAGCATGGGTGACTCTTTCCCAGTCTTTGCGTAAAGCTTTAGTGCTCTATTAGTAACATCGAGCGATTCATAGTCTAAAAAGATTACTTTTGCTTCTGAATGCTTTAGTAGGGCAGCCACCGTAAGGGGATCGTAGCGTGTATTAAGTGGACAAAGAACTGCCCCCACCATTGGGACGGCAAAATGCAACTCATACATTGCTGGGACATTTGGAGCCAAAGTTGCAACCTGAATTCGAACCACCAAAGCGGAATTTTCGTTAAGATTTGTTTGGTAATTTTGAGCATACATCTACTGATCTTAAAGCACACTATCCAACAACGCAAAATCCAAAAACAATAAAGCATGAAATATAGAAAAGATCATCTTTTTAATTTCCTCCACCACTATGACACTCATTTTCCCTTGAACAGAAACTCTCCTGAAATAACGCTGGACGAAGCAAGTGGAAACCTTTCCGATACGTGAAATTCAATGAAGAAGATCAGATAACATAAGCTAAAAACAAATGCAAATGTGAAATGAAAGGAAATGAATATGAAAACATCAACTTACCACGTCGCCACGACGAATTCCCAACTGGGCCAAGGCTGAAGCGAGCTTAAGGCAGCGTTCATGAGTCTCTCGCCAAGTATACTTGACAGAACCATAGACAATTGATGTTCTGCCACTGTACACTTTGGCAGACCTCTCCAAGAAGCTGATAGGAGTCAAAGGAACATAATTTGCCGAGCAACGAACCAGACCCTCCATAGATTTCCATGAGTCAAGTTCAGAATCCCCCGCGAAACGTGAAAAGAGTCGAACATCTCCCCTAAAACTTGGTTGGAAATAGCTGAAACCGTGGATAAGTCGAGTTGAAGACTCTTTCTTGACAATGAAACGGTTCATAATGGTCTGGTAATTGATCGCTTTCAATGGTCTCATAGACACCTATAAGATTAAGAATTACTTTATGTAAATATAGCTTACTGAGAAACAGTTTCTAACTCTTATTTATTAAAATTTTAAATGAAAATTATGAGTTATAAATTAACGACTGAAATGGATTAAAACCTTGTTGAATTAAATTACTTCCAAAACGCTTCAGACGGAAGTTCCAAATGTCACACACACTCGCATTGGCATGCCATTGATATGTAGGCATGATGCACATTGTTGTTTCTTGTCCTAACAAGTAGCCAGAGGTCTACAGTTTTGGGTGTTTATCATAGCCTCTTAAATATGATAATTCGGAAATAAATGACCTGCGATTAATGCAATTTTATTTAATACGAATCCTAGGACCCAATGTCAAGCCTTAACCCAAGATATAAAATTGATCCATTTCGTATTATGAGCCTAGATTTTAAAGGAAGCATTGAACTTTATACACAGGTGGGTACGTATTCCATATCAATGGGCTTCTGTTTTCCTTGTCTAATTGCTTATTAAGGGTTTTTTTTTTCCTCTAAAAGGTAAAAGAATTCATTAAGCCATAAAAGGCAATTTGTGTCTTAACAAAAGCTTGATCAAGCAAAATAAATACAATGCTCATACATACAACCTTAGGGAAAAACTAGAAAGTTAGAGATTTCGTTGTCTTCTTAAGAGAGAGATCAAATGTTCTTCACTATAATGGGCTACTAAGGGTTCCCTTATCCAACAATGAAGCTCATGAATTAGGACAGACTTTTCTGTTATAATCTTATTAAACAATCTCAAGTTCCTTTCTCTCTAAATGGCATATACTGCACAATTGAGAGTTAGACTAAGACAAACTCTATCTTTTCCCATTAAGTTGAATTTATGATTACCCTATACCAAAATTCTGTTCCAATATGATTCTTGACAATATAAATTGAGAGTGTGTTGAATGTTTGCACAAATAGAGGAGTTGAAACTACATTAGAAGTATAAATGGTCCATACTTTTGAGTTCAATCACACATAATTCACAAAACTTGTCATTTGAACCTATTATCATGTCCTTTAGTCTTCAGTCTTCATCTAGCTGTAAGCTAAGTAGTGAATGAGGCTTTAGGCTTTAAGAACCCTTTCAACACAATATTATACCAAGGAATGAGACAATTATAAGGCTTAGGAGGTTTAATGCATGAGATGTTTGAGTAGTCTTTATTGTTGCTTAAAGGCCAGACATGCTTGTTTGGGGTGTGTGGATTTGCTGACCAGAACCATGCTCCTTCACTATTTTCTATCTGCATTTTGATGAAAGGATTGAGAATGAGCCTATTTCTCAAGAGCAAAATAAAAGGCTAGGAAAACTCTTTTCTTTCAAAATTTTGCCATAAGTTGGTTTCCTTAAGATAATACTCATTAATCCATCACTACAAGGGGATTCTTTATCCTTGAATAATCTTCAAATTCTTTTGGCCACTTGCATAGTTTGAAAAGTGTGAATTGTTGTGAGCCCAAGTCCCCCTGCTTGCTTCTTCCAATAAAGTTGTTCCCATTTGATTTTAACACCCTTAGCATTGTCAAGTTTGCTTGACCAGAGGAAGTTGCTGATGCATTTCTCTATCTCCTTAATAATTCTCTTGGGAAGAAGTAGATGAGTACTTCATTGCATGTGTACGAAAATTGTTCAAATAAGAAATGATTAGCTAAACTCTACCAACTTAAGATAAAGCTTTATTTTTTCAACAATTGATAATTTTCTTATATTTCTCCATAATTTTAAAAAAATCCTAAAATCTCTTCTTCTTCTTCTTTTTGTGCTAAAATGGGGAGTCCCAATGGAGTGGAAGGCATTCCCTGGATGTTAAGATCGAAAATCTGCTGAAGTTTCTTTGTGTTTGTAACATCTGATGAGAAATATTTCTCACTCTTGCAATGATTGATTTTTAATCCTGAGATCTTGTAGAAGCTTATGATAGATTGATGTAAGTTAAAAATGGATTTCGAATGAGCTCTAGAAAAAAAAAGATTAGATCATCTACAAAACAAAGATGAGAAAGAGACAATTCCTTGCATTTATGATGAAATTTAAAATCATGTCTACTGGCTAGGCAAATGATTATGTTCAATATTTTCGTATCAATGATAAAGAGATAAGGGGATAGAGGATAGAGGATCCGTTCATATAATGCCATTAGAACCTCTGAATTGGTTACTTGCTTATTAAGTTTTATAACAACAGGTAAAGACAATCTGGATAAGATATTTTAATTTCAAGAAAGAAAAGGACCAAACATAGTATTTTGGTAAAAAAGCTAAGGGGGTGACAAAAGGAGAGAGCAAAAAGAAGTTAAAGATTGAAACATTGTCAACTTTTAAAGGTTTAAGCTCACTTTTTATCTTTAATTTAATGTCAGGCCATTGAAAGATAGAAGATAGTTCTCTAGAACCTCTAAATGTTAATTTCTCTCTTAGGGACTTTCATTTTACTCTCCAACAGGCAATAGTTCACCCAAAGATGCCCTTTTCTTAACAAGAGTTCTAATGCTTCAAAGCTCTAAAGAAAAAGAAGGAGAAGAAATTGAGACTGATGAGAATATAGATGAAGAGGCAAAAAAAAAAAGATGATTATAAGAGTGATTAATTCTACAGAGAGAAAGGACGAGTTGGAGTTAGGGAGGATATGTACTAAGAATTTTTGTTGTCAAGCTGATGAGTATAGGGTAGACCTGAGCTGCTCCAAAACATACCATAGGTGCCTTAAGGTTTGCAAATGACACTCAAAAGCCTTTGTAGTTTTGGTTAAGGGTGTGTGCTAAAGGTTTTGTTAACAATGCAGTAGGTGTTGGTTTATGCTCTACAACCAATCGGTTGACTGTAATTTAGTGATAACTAATTAAAGAAGTTATTTATCTTATAACTACTTAGATGTATATGATAAGCTCATGAGATAAATATATAATACAAATGAAACTATGATGAGAATATAATTATAAAATTCATAGTAATGTGTTATCCCTAAATTATTTTTAGTCATTGTTCTATTGAGATTAGAAATTAGTATAATATAAAAAGGTTAGCATACGTTATGTTTTTCCTTATAAAGGAAGTAGTTGATATCATAGGCTAAAGTATAGAGATATTTAAACAAACATATAAGTGCTTGTTAGAAAACAAGTTCACTAAACTAACCTTATATAAGAAATCCATTTGTAACATTACTTGTATGTCCATGAAAATTCTCATTGTGATGATTATATACGTGATCCTTTGACTTGACGTCTCTAAAGTTATCTTGTATAGGAATTGTTATGTTTTAATATTACTTATGACTTATTCTAGTCAATGGTAGCTCAATAGGTAGTTATTGGATATAACATGAACTGTATGGAGTTAGTTGAGTGATTGATATATGACTCATAAACCTAAAGTAATTAGAGAGAATGTTTTATTGTTCTGGATTAGAATTGAATCGAGAAATCCTTTGCAAGGGTGGAATGACACTTTGTAAATAGTTTACAAATGTCACTAATAGAATCAACCACTAATGGTAGAAAACTAACATAATTGGATTCAAATAAAGTAGAAACTAATTCCTTGTTCTGTATCTAATTTGAACTTTCAGTGATGAAATGATTAAATTATATGAAAAAATCATGCATAGAAAGGTTAGTTAAAACTACTTTGACATTCCTAAATATTTATGTGGTTATGATATATTTTAAACATTAATCTTGATCTATGAATATAAATTTTATAATTAGAGAATTAATCATAAATATGGTTTATAATTATAACTTATATTCATTGTCAACGTATTTCATAACCTAATGAGTCACATATAAAGAACGTCTTAAAGTGAGAAAATATATTTTAATCAAGTTATACTTGAATGTAAAATTTGAGAAACTATATGATTAAATATATGATATTTAATAAATAAGAATGAATATTATATATAAGGTCTTATTTAGTTATTTAATTAGAATTATTTGTAATTCTAATTAAGATTTAATTTTAATTAAATTAATAAAATATCCAAATCCTATTAAATAGGTTTAAGTTTTAAGAGAGCTAACACTCCTTGTCTAACCCTCTCTGCAACAAATAGTCTCTCAACTTGTTTTGTGGATACTATTAAAGGTAGATCACTTGTACGACTATAATGATTGAGATAAATCCATTCACAAATAGTTTAAGGGATACAATAAGAAAATGATCATGTTTTGAAATAAGGTCAGACTTAAGATTCACGCTTTATTATAATGTATATGTTAATTATTTTATAAAATTTAAAGTGATCTTGATTTTTAAAATCAAAATAAATTTTTTTTGTAATTAGTCTACTACACACGGAATTAGATCTCAATATGATTTTCCAATAGTTGTATTAGGCTATTAGCCCAATATTTTAATTCTATAATTTGATTAAAAATTATTTAATTGTTATTTATCTTAAATTTTGAAATTGCTTTAAAATCATATTTAAATTTAATTACTTTTATTCTGAAAATGTAAAATTCAAAATTTTAAAAATCTGCATTGAATTTTGAATTGAATTACCAATGCTATTGATGTGAGTTTAAACTCATAATTTAGAAACCTAAAAGAAAACAACCTTGAAGACCAAGCCACGAAACCTGAAAGCATAGTAAACCCAAAGTTATTCTGGAATCGTTACTGTTGCTGAGGCTGGGTTTTAGAATATGGGTACATGCTTGTGAAGTATGTTGAAGAAAGCCGTCTAGATACTACCAATGTTGGTTTAATATTTTGACTTCTTGAATAAGATAACTCATATAGGAGGCATATCGCTGTTGTGCTGTTTCTGTTGGGTTAAAGCAATGACGCTGGCGTCGAGGATTTGAAGGACGTGTTGTCGTTGGGATTAAGTTGCAGCTAGGCGGCAGCGTAAACATGCCTTCATGGCGGTTGTAACGAGTCGTAGACGGGGTTTCTATGACTGCTGCTCTTCTCGCTAGTAGTTGTAGCAGATTCTAACGTTTAGTTGGGCGATGACAGAGAAGAGACTCGTGACCACAGGTGCTTCCACGGGAAGAGGCAGCTTATTTGGGCGACGATGACACAATTGACACTGACGGAGCAAGGCCAGCGACAACACAAGAATGGAGGCCAGGGTTTTTCTCATGTTTGTGTCTAGGATTTTTGTAAAGAAGCTGAGGCTTTTTTGGTTACAATAATTGGACTATTCAAAAGCTAGAACAATGGTTGTTTGGCAATTGGAATAGGATATTCTATTATTGGAATGGGACATTCCATAACCTAGATTAAAGAATGTGTGGACATAGAGTTAGCTTATTCTAGGTTAGGAATATGGTATTCCTAATTTAGAACAAAACTTGTTTGAGAATACGATTAATCTAATCCTAATAAAATTATTTTTAAGCATAGAATAGTGTATTCTAAACTTGAATAATTTAAGCTCTATACCAAAAAAAATTTTAATGTTGTAAAATCGAAATTCAATTTCAAAATTAAAGTTATTATTTTTCTTAATTTGATTAAGATCAATAATTATATTGATTCCTAATTTAAATTTTTGAAAATTTGTTTATAAAATAGAATTAACTAGTTTCAATTATATTGAAATTAATTAATTAAACTTCTTAAAATTTAAAAAAAATATTTTTTTAAGTAATTAAGAACAGTGATTCATGTTCATGGATGTTCAACCACATGCTTAGTCTGAGAGACATGAGTTATCCTCATCTCAAGCATCGGTTGGGAGATGGAGAGGATATATGGTTTTAGTTTGATAATTGAAGCAACTTTAGTCCACTCATCCTTATAACAGACCTTACTCAACTTAGAAACCGAATTCCTTTCAATGCTAGAGTCTCCTCGCTTATCCAAAATGGAGCTTGGTTTGGAAACTTCAGAGACTTTTCCTTGCTTGCAGATTATTTGCCAATTATCCCTAAAGGTCGAGGAAGGATAGTATCATCTAGACTCTATATTCCAGAAGTATGTTTAACAATAAATCCCGCCATAAGATGTTTGTTAGTAATGCTGAAGTTGCTTCTTGGTTTGAAACTCTTCAAAAGCAATCTCTAAATCCAAAAGCTGCAGTTTGCACTTAACTAGTGATTAAAAACAGACTTAGCCTCCGTTTGGTTCAGCTTTTGGAAGCTCCAAAAGTACTTTTTTCGACCGCAAAAGTCATTTTGAGGAAAAAATAGTTGTTTGGCTGAAAACTTTAAAAGTACTTTTACAGTAGAAACAGCTTTTTTAAAAGCTAAAATACAGCTTTTTCATAAGCTAAAATTTGGAGCTTTTCATAAAAGCTCCAAATTTTAGCTTTTTCGGGTAGACAGTTTGCGTCACTTCCGTAAATAACGTTTACGACTCCAGGTTAT
>JAOSBM010000204.1:18948527-18964534 GCA_027568955.1 Erythroxylum tenue | reverse complement strand
TTTTGAGGTATTGCATGATTAATAAGAATTAAATGTTTTGAGTATTTGGTTGAGGATAAAATTTCCGAATAGGGAAAATAAAGATTAAAGGAATGAATAAGAATGAAAAAAATTATACGATTTTCGGATTAGGTTGTCATAGGGGTTTCCAGCGCGACGCGACGAGACGTTTTTCAGAAGTGAACGCTTCGGATGTCGGATCCGTTTTCGATTTGGTTTCCACATTTCGTTTGATTTGATTCCGAGTTAATTCCTCTTCCGCTTTCCATGTGTCCGCTTCGTTATTTCGTTTCGCTTTCGCTTCCTTCGATTTGCTTCCGTTTTGGATTCCGCTGTGGTTTCGCGCTTCGCTTCGCTTCCGTTCTGTTTCCGGTTGGGATCCGGTTCCGATATCGGGTCCCAACACATGATAAATGGCATACACTTACCATAACAGAGCTTTGGGAATCTGGATTACTACCATCACTGATGCAAGCATTAACGAGCTCTTGAACTAAAGATGCTAGATGAGCAACTCTTAATACAAGTTCTGTATCTGATTTAATCTAGATAACCCTGAGATCTCAGGCACAAATGCTCATCCATGTTGGAATTTTCCTTGGCAGCTTTAACACCATCTTGCCACTTTCCATAATACAGTACAGCAGCAAATACACAAATTACATGGGCATCTTGTGGATTAATTGCAAATGCTTGGTGAGATGATAACAGTCCAACCCTGTACAATGCATACACATGATAAAAAGAAACATCTTAAGCAAAGACCATATTGCAAGTAAGTTTATGATAATGAGTACAACACACAAAAGTTAGCACAACATAGTCATCCTTCATATTTAGGCTAAGGGAGCAGAGGTAGTTCTAAAGATATCAAATTACTCCTTTCCTCACTAGAGCTAGCTTCAACAGTAGATATCTTAATAGTAATATTTATGTAATGATCCCATCCATCTAGGCAAGCATTCAATAACAATACTTAAGAAAATAAAAAAATAAAACATATCTCGATATCAAAATGATACAACACTCACATACACGAAAGAGAGGGAGAGAAGAGAAGAGAAGAGTTTACAATTCAATCCCAATACACGATACATATAAGGCTTCATTACACTCTTTTATAGGCAACAAAAACAATAAAAAAAACTAGAGTTTTACTTATACAAGTAAACATCCTATTGGACCAAACTCTAGTCAAAACATATGGATTGCTTTAGGAAGAAGTAAGCTCCTCTTTCTCCACTTGCTATATCAAAAATTTTGGTTACCATTTATTGCCTCTCTCCACTTGTTTCATGATGATTTCGGCTACCATTTAATGTTGTTGTCTCCTCCCATGCAAATCTTAGCTTGATTTATTTCTTAACATTGTGTCCTTTAAATCAAGTTGGTAGAAATTTATCATTCACAATAATTTCTTTAGTTTGTGAAACAATTCAGACTTTAGTGGTTTAGTAAAAACATCTACAACTTGTTCTTCAGTGTGACAATAATTAATCACTACTTCCTTTTTAGTTACTAGCTCACGAATTCCGTGAAACCGAATGTCTATGTTATTGGATCGCCCCTGAAAAATTGGATTTTTGCACAGTGCTATTATGGACTTATTATCACAGAATAATTATATTGGAGCATCTTGTTTTTGATGTAGTACTACAGGCATTCTTCTTAGTCATACTACCTGTGTAGCACAACTAGTTACTACAATATATTCTACTTCAGTCGTAGATAACGTAACCACGGGTTGTTTCTTTGAAGACCATGATATTACGCTAGTACCAAGATGAAAAACATACCTTGATGTGTTTTTTCTTATTTCTATATCTCCAACCTAATCACTATCTGTGTAACCTACAAGATTTATATAATTGATATTTTCATAAAAAATTCCTTCATTCAAAGTACTTTTGATATAACGAAAAATTCTTTTTGCTCCTTGTAAATGACAAGAACGAGGTTCTTCCATAAATTTGTTAAATAATCTAACTTCAAAAACTATATATAGTCTGGTTACAGTTAAATACCTCAGACTTCTAATCAAACTCTTATAATAAGTTAAACTTATAAGTCTCCCTTTATCTTCTTTTATTTGTTTCAATTTTTCTTCAACTGGGGCAGGAGCTGGTTTTGAATTCTCTATCTTAAATTTCTTCAAAACATCATTCACATACTTCCTTCGGGAAATAAAAATTCCATCATCCTGTTAAATTATCTCTATTATAAGAAAATAAGACATTAGACCTAAATTTGTCATGTCAAATGATTTTACCATAGCCCCCCTAAATTCTTCAATCATCTTTGAGTTGTTTCCAGTAAAAATTAAATCATCAACATAAAAACACACAATTAGAATATCACCAGGCTCAACAAATTTAACGTATAAAGTATGTTTAAAAGGACATCTTTCAAAATCATACTTCATAAAGTGTGAATCAATTCTTTTGTACCATGCTCTCGGTGCCTGCTTCAATCTATACAGTGCTTTCTTCAACCTGTAAACTTTAACTTCTTTTCCAATAATATTATACCCTGCAGGTTGCTTAACATATACTTCATCTTCTAAAGTTCCATTTTAAAAAGCAGATTTTACATCAATTTGATAAATTTTCAAGTTATTTTGAGATGAGAGAGATATAATAATGTGAATAGTATCCAATCTCACAACAGAAGCAAATACTTCAAAGTAATCAATACCTAGTTTTTGCTTATATCTTTTGACAACCAATCTAGCTTTAACTGGTCAATTTCACCATTAGCTTGTACTTTTTCTTGTTCATCCACTTTACTCCTATAGGCTCTTTATCAGCAAGCAAATATGTTAATTCTCACATGTCATTCTTTTCAATTGCATATATTTCTTCATCCATGGATTTTCTCCATTTCAAGTCATTTGTTATCTCCTCATACTTAACTAGTTCACAATATGCAAATAAAGCAAAATTGATAATCTCTTCATTAGATCGATCATTATTAGTACCTATCACATATCTTCTAATATGACTGATAACTGACGACGTCTTTGGGGTTTACTAGATGTCTCTGACTGGGATACTAAATCTGCCTCAGCGTTTTCTTTTTAATGGTTTTCTGAAATCACCACTGACCTTTTTTGAGAAGTTGAAGACAAATCTTATATTCCATCCTCATTAAATGTTACATCACGAATACTAATCGTCTTTTTCATATTTGGATTGTATAATTTATAGGGCTTTGAATTTGTATTTGTATTATAGCCTATAAAAATACATTTCTCACCTTTGTCATCCAGCTTCTTCCTTAACTGATCTAGTACATTGGGCATAAGCATTATACCCAAAAACTTTGAGATGATGAATGGAAGGTTTCCTTTCATTCCAAAATTCCTTAAGTGTTTTGTCACTAAGGCTTTTTGTTGGACACCTGTTTAAAATATAAACTGCACAAGCAGCAGCTTGTGTCCAAAATTCTTTAGGCAATTGTTTATATCTTAACATGTATCTTACCATGTTCATGCTAGTTTTGTTCTTCCTTTCTGCTACTCCAATATGTTGAGGTGTGTATTTGGTGGTCAACTGATGTTGAATTCCATACTGTTCAAAGACCTCTGTGCATGTAAGATACTCTAGACCCCTATCTATTCTTACTGCTTTAATTCTATAGCCACTTTACTTTTCCACAAACACTTTAAACTATTTAAACGCATCACAATCTTTTGATTATGTTTTAGAATATACACTAAGGCCTTTATCCTAAAATCATCAATAAAAGTAATAAAATATTTGTTACCTCCATTGGATGGAACTTCAATAGTACATAGATCTAAATGAATAATTTTCACTAGCTTCTTTACTCTATAGGACTTTCCAACTAGAAAAACATCCCTATGTTTTTTTTCCCAACATATATGTCTCACATAAATGGATAGGAATATTCACAACAGGTAAGCTAGACATAAGCTCTTTTCTTGATAGATAATTTCGTCCAAAAAGAGAAAATGTTGAAAACGCATGTGCCATAGCCAATTTACATCATGTATCACAGATCAAGCAAGCAAAGTTTTCATGAAGAATTTTTAGTGGGAATAGATGGTTAGAAGACATCTTTACCTTTGTAATAAATCTTCCACTCCTGTCTATGGTGTAAAAATCATGATGAATCTACAATTTATAACCTTTCTCCGATAATTGACCCATGCTTAGTAAATTATGATGAAGACCAAGAACATAAAAAATATTATAGATAAAACTTTTGGAACCATCCTTCAGCCTAATGGATACTCGACCTTTTCCCAAAATAGGAATATCTGAATTATTTCCAAATTTAACTGTTGACTAAACATTTTCATCTAAAGTGGAAAATAATCCCTTATTCCCACACATATAATTGCTACAACCAGAATCCAAATACCAGATATTTTCATCTTCCATAAAAGATTTGCTTGTTAGAAATAAACTTTCTACCTTATTAAAATTCTCACCAAAATGTTGGCATTGATTTTTTGCAACATTAACCTGATAGTTGTTCTGAGATCTGGATCTATAATCAGCAACTTTGTGTCCTTACCTTCCATAATTAAAGCAATTAAAATTAAATCTCTCTTGATATTGATTACCTCATCTTCTTCCTTGACTGGTAGGCCCAAATTTATTTCCTTCTCTTCCTTGAGTGAATATTCTAAAATTGTTTTCTCCCTATGGTTAAAATTATTCCCACGACCTTGTCCTCTAAAACTTCCTCTACCTTTGCCTCTAAAATCTCCTCTTCCTTCATTATTAAACCACAACCTTTACCATCTACATTTTGATTAGATTATGCAACATTATTGAAATTCACCTAGCTTTTTAAGGCTTCTTCTGTTGCTTTTTTTTATTTTTATTTTCTCCAATACTTTGCTAACATGACTTTCAATGCTTCCCTGCAACCCTGCTATAGTCATAGTCTCCGTATCATGTGACTCTAGTATTGTAGTCACAATATGGTCAAGTTTAATAGGCATGGTACGTAGAATCTTTTCCACAACCTTACTATCTGAAATATCCTCTCCATACGGCCTCATCTTGATGACAATATCACTAACGCGAGAAAAATATTGTTTAACAATTTCTGAATTAGACATTTTAACCTCTCATATTCTCTACGCAGGGATTGCAATTCGGATTATTGAGTCTTATCTATATCTTTGTAAGCCAACTTTAAGATACTCCACGCTTCTTTGGCAATTTTAACATTAACAATTTTTCCAAAAACTAAATAATCTACTCCTTAGTGAATTTGGGATAATACCAATTGGTTCTTCCTTTAAGCATTTACATTAGCTCCTTCTTATAAGCCTAGATCAACAAGACTCCAAATATTGTGTGTAAGGCCCTAACTTATACCCTAGAAGTATTATAGCATGTCTAGGGTGTATTAAGAAGTGAACATAACAAATTAAGAGCATCTAAGCATAGTAAGAGACATAATGGTACTTAATGTAAAAGACATGGGTAAATAGGAAATTTGTTCATTTTGGCATAGACATATATACTTAGACGTGAAATATGGATGAAAATGAAATTAATTAATGAAATTATAGGCCAATGTGGAATTAAAGGAAAAAGAAGAACCAATGTGCAATTTTCCTAAAGTCAATATATGAACCAATTGGATTAAAGCATGTGTGAACAATAAGAATAAAGCATGTGTCTCTAATACGAATTTAGCATTGTGTGTAAGTCTTGAAAGTTCATGAAATGGGCGCATGGAGAGGAGAGAGGGGTGACATTTTAGGGTTTGAATTCCAGATTTTTCCTCTCTCTTTTTCTCTCCACTTCATCTTCTTCATCCTATCATTTTGCATGTAAGGAATCAAGCTAATCTTAGGTAGAAATCAAGGTAAAAGTTAATGGTTTTCTCTTCATCTTTATCTTTTCTTGCTTTGTTTATGAAGAATTGGAATTATAAGGTTGGAATTAGGATTTAGTAATGTATTTGTGGTGTTTTTAGTTGGTGAGTCAAGCAAAGCCAAAGAAGAAGGGAAGGAAAAGCATTAGAAGAACTACTTGGTCAATTTTAAAGTTTGGGATTACACTTAGTTTAATTTCTCTTTGTGTGTATGTTTGAATGGATACAAAGATTCATTTGGATATGTAATGGTTGTTAGGATGGTGTGTTGGTGCTATTTTGACGTTACCTTGCATGGAATTGGTTGAATATAACAAGAGAGTATTATATAGCGGAATTATTTCTTAGGTCTGTTTGAACCAGTCACATTGTTTGGGTCATAATGCAGCCTACAGATCTGTAAATTGGGTGATTTCAGTTGCATATGAAACCTATAAATGGGAATAGAAATTTCTAGAAGAGACTCTAACTTAATTTTGGCTTTATGACATTGGAAATTGAGATCAAAATTGGTGACTTGATGTTACCCCTATTTTGGAGCAACTTGTGATGTTTAGTCTATATCTTATGATTTAGAAGTTCATTTTTAGTGTTTTGAAAATTAGATATATAGGGGGAAGAAATGTCCAAAATACCTTAAAACTTGTTTCGAACTTTTTCTATATGCATATTGCAGAACAAGTAGAGATATGAATGACAAATGTCTGTCACGATCGTGACAGGGATTTTAAGGTGACTTCAACTACTAAATCACTGGTAAACACCTTGCATATTGGAAACCTTTGCCCAATAATTAAAGCACAAAATTTCTATTTGATCTATAATACAATATGCAAAACAATAGTCTTATCCATCTAAACATTGTCGATGCGCTCATAACTCAGTACTACTGAATAAAGAAGTATAACCATGAAAGGAAAGAAGAGTATAAAGAAGCAAACCAAACAATCACTGAAAAACCTGTTCAAGTTTAGAAATGGTGATAATGTCAAAATCTTTTGGCACTCCTTTAAAAATGAAAGCTCTTTTACATCCACCCACCAAATAAGCTTCAAGCCTTGCTTATAAAAGTGGCTATTCAAGTACAAATTCTTTAAAAACCAATGATAAATTTGGGACCCTAAGTGCCATAATGCACGATTTAGTTAAAAAAAACTCAAAAATTAATCCATTTCAAAGCCTAACTTTGGAAGACAAAGACGATCAACAGTGACGCAAACTACTATGTTACTAAACATAGGCTAGTGCAAGGACACACCTCTACCATTCACAATGTTTATATAGTCCAAGTAGGTAGGGATGTCATCCTGTGGCTTACACTTAACTACTTGGCATCCATCATTTTCCATTTAGACATGCCAACCAATTCACCTACATCACTAAGTTAGAATGAGAGTGCTAACATTTTTTAAAATGTTATTAAATAAAGAAAATTACTTCGTTGTGCAACAAAATCCGAACAGTAGAATCAATTTTGCAGACTTACCTCAACCAATTTGTTATTGGACCATTGTAGGATGAAATTCATACAACCATAAGTAACTAAAAGTAAGGTGTTACCAAGAAAACTAAAAAAAAAAAAAGCAACAAACTAATGTAGAAACGAACCAATGAAGTAGTTGGTGAATTAAGACCAAGTAAGGAGCAAAGCTTATTTAGACAAAATTGAGTGTTGGGTATAACTTACAAAATCTTATATGTAATCAGTCTTGACTTTAAAGGATTAAAATTGAAATTGGATTAATAATTTTGTAAGTAATTAATAGATGAGATATGAGCCAGACGAAGAGCAATGGATTAAACATATTTGTAGAGGCAGAAATTTGCATGATAACATCATTAATTTGCATGGACCACATTTATTATTCTAAGTTACTGTAAGTTAGTTGGGTGAAAGTTTGACCCAAATGTGCAAGACAGACGAAACTGTATCATAGAATACCAACATATTCACTGCCAACTTTCAGTCTTTACACGCACAGGGTGACCACAACTTACATCCAATACCATAAGCACAAGGGACCACAACATACAATCATAAATAAATAAGCACACAAACAAGAAGAATTAGGAGACTACACATTTAAAAATATAAATTCTAAATAACAATGGACCTATTACGATGAAATGTTGACTTCTTATTTAGACACCCGAAGAGCGTGTGAGTTGAGTTGCTTCTAATGTTGGTGTCTGCGACAATTAAAAATAATTACGATGTAATTGAAATTGTCTAAGGAAGAATACAATTGCGGATTGAAGTTCACAGATCAAGGATTGTGTGAAAAATGAAGACGACATATTAGGGTTGTAAGAGGACGGAAGAAGCAAACGCAGTGTCTTATTTTTCTTCAAAACGATGCGTCTCCTCCTCTACATATGCTGCGTTTAAAGGGAGAGCACTGCATGAGCAAAACGCGACGTTTCAAGTTCACATGTGGCGTTAATGGACAACATTAACCCACCTCCAATCAAGCACAAATACTGCCCAAAAACTACTTCTATTTAAATATACCCATGTCAGCTTTTGGTGGATCCCACATCTAAAAATTAAGAAAAATACTACATTAGTTAAATTTTATATGAAGTCAGCAAATAATTGACAGTAGTTTAAATGTTTAATATCGTTCATATTTAGAGTTTAATTTAAACATTTTTTAAATATTAAAATTTATTTTAAATGTTTTAAAATGTTATGATTCATTTTTAACACCGTAAAATATCTATTTTATACGCTAGCAAAATCCTAAATTTTACTTTTTTGATAGACGAGGAGTCCCAAACCATTTGTTACAGTTTCTCGATAGACAAAGACAGATTTACGTGACGCACTCGCGATCCCACGCACGTGAATTTCACACGCCTATTTCGCAAACCCCAAGCTACTTTTTGTTTAATTATACCTTGCTCACCCTAGTCTCCTAATCCATCCCAGGATTCTTTACTCCTGGCATTTCTTTTTCCAGTTTCCTCCACTTTAAATTAGGGTTTTGGATTTGATCTGTTCATTTTCAGCTTCCAATTAATCCTTTGTAGTGGTAATTTGAGTGTTCCTTGGGAAGGGGGAGAGAATATGGGAGGAGGAGATGGAGAGGTCAATGAATCGAATTCCGGTGAGAGAGAATTAGTTACGGTCAACGTCCGTTGCTCTAACGGCTCTAAATTTTCTGTTCGGATCAACCTGACATCCACAGTCGAAGCTTTCAAGGTCGTTCTTGCTGAGAAGTGTGATATTACGCCGGATTCTCAGCGGGTCATTTATAAAGGTCGGATCTTGAAGGATGATCAGACTCTTGAAAGCTACGGTATGTTTTTATTATCTTTTGTTGATTGAGAAGTGTCGAGTTAGTGTTTTTTGTTCTTTGTGGAGATCTAGGGTAATCGAGTGATTCTGAATTAGGGTTGGGTGGAGGTTCTTGAACTGGAATAGAGTGAATGAACTCTGTTTCGCGTTATGATGATTGTTCATAGGTTTGATGTTGCATTTCTTGTTTAAGATGGTGTAGTCTAGCGAAATTGTTCATGTCTTCTTGCCATTTAAAGCCTTTACTTGTTGGGGACGCATATGAAAAGTCTCGATATGATAGAGCATATGGTGTTGTTTATCGAGTAAGTAAATAATGAGAGCAATTGGACTCCTGACTATGTTTGGATAGAGGTCAGATGGTAGATGTTTGATAGCCTTGGTTCAAGGGTTTATTTGTTTTAGCCTTTTGAAGTCCTTGTGATTACATTGCCCTTTTTCGGTTGTTTATCTGTTGGTAAGCCATCTGTACCCTGGTTTCTTTATTGTGTTGGTTGGTGGAGCAGGATTGAATTAGGTCTCCTGTTGTTTTGTATTGACATCGACCTTTAGAGCATCCTCTATAATTTGGTTGTTCCTCTTTTGTTTACACTTTTTTCTTTTGAATTTTATCTTCTTTTATGTGTGATATTTTATTGAAACTTGTAGATATATGAGTATTCTCTGCGCCATGGGTAAATTGATTCAGGTTGGATATCTTCATACCATATTTAATTGTTTTTAGAGGACGAAATGAAAATGCTGAAGGCTGGCCCACAAACAATGCTGTTGGTTGACCCTCTCATCTCTTGTATCATAAATTCACTTCATCATATGAGGCTTCACAGGATAAAGCTTGTAGTAGGCAGTTGCTGACAGTCAGTAATACAAATGAGTATTTTACCATCTTTATTTCCTTGTGATTTGTGTAGGCTTGGAAGCAGATCAGACAGTCCACTTGGTTCGTGGTCTTCCACCAAGTACATCAGTCAACCCAGCTGCACCGCCAAATACTGGAGGTGCAAATGCTAGCCCAAATGATCCACATGCTACTGGTACTGCTGAAGGTGGTTCACTTGGAGGATCTGGGTTTGGGGCTTCACTATTTCCGGGGCTTGGTTTAAGTGGTTTAGGTGGCAGTGGTGGTATGTTTGGAGCTGGACTTCCAGAGTTTGAGCAGGTGCAGCAACAGTTGACGCGGAACCCTAACATTATGAGAGAAATAATGAACATGCCTTTAGTGCAGAACCTTATGAATAACCCTGAGGTTATGAGGAATTTGATCATGAATAATCCCCAAATGCGTGAAATCATTGATCGAAATCCTGAGCTGGCACATATACTTAATGATCCCGGCACTCTCCGCCAAACTCTTGAAGCTGCACGAAACCCAGAGCTCATGCGAGAGATGATGCGCAACACTGACAGAGCAATGAGCAATATTGAATCTTCTCCAGAGGGATTCAATATGCTTAGGCGCATGTATGAAACTGTGCAGGAGCCTTTTCTCAATGCAACTACAATGGCTGGAAATACTGGAGGTGATAATGCAAATCCTTTTTCAGCTCTTTTAGGGGCTCAAGCTGGGAATCAAGCTAGAGAAGGATCAACTAATCCAGCAACTACAAATACTGAAACAACTACTGGTTCTCCTGCTCCAAATACCAATCCACTTCCTAACCCGTGGACTGCTGGAAGTAAGTAGTTGTGCTCCTACTTAATGTAGGCACTTTGCAATTTGTTATGAGCATTTCCATCTCTCTTTCTTCATTGTTCTATCATAGTCCTCTTTCCATTTGAAGAAAGATAACCTATTCTCTCTTTAGTTACTTGCCGAAATTTCACATGGATGCATCAGCCTAAATCCCAGGATATCCTCCCCAATTTTTTTAATGCCCTTCCTATTCACCTTGATATTCTTCTTTTACATGCTTCTACATCTCCCCTCAAGATTGGATCAATCTTTTAGTGGGACGCAGACAGATTTTTTTTAATTGAATGCTTCTATTGCATAAATTACTAATGCACATCTGACAGCTGGGGGTGTCCAAACCAATACCACAAGGTCTGTTCCTGCTGGGGATGCTAGACCACAGGCACCTACTGGAATAGGTGCTCTTGGTCTTCCAGAGCTTGACAACATGCTTGGTGCTATGCCAGATGCGACTTCAATGACCCAGTTGATGCAAAATCCAGCTATTTCACAAATGATGCAAAGCCTTCTGTCAAACCCTCAGTACATGAACCAGGTCTAAAAAATTCTGTTAATTAGTAAAACTCTTTTGGTGGAAAACTTTGCTGATTGATGGCAAGTGATTAACATCTGTCAAGTCCCAGGTTCTTGGCATGAATCCCCAACTTCGTAACGTCATGGATTCCAACTCTCAACTAAGGGAAATGATGCAAAATCCTGAGTTTCTTCGTCAGTTGACTTCTCCAGAGACAATGCAGGTACAGGTGTTCTGCACCCACCCCCAACTCCCAAAAAAGGAAAAAAAGCAGAGGAATATAAAGAAAAAAAAAAGCCTTAACTGTACTGATGACCATATAATACCCTTACCCAACTAGTAATATTCTTGTGTAATTTCCAAAACTGACATTTTCTTGTGCAGATGTGGGCAAATTCTTTCACAAGCATATGGAAATGATTACTAACTGAAGTCATTCATGACCTTTTTCTTCTTGACGGTGATTTGTAGACTAATATTTATATTAACTCTGTTTTTGTTCTTCAGCAACTTCTGACTTTCCAGCAAGCTATTTTGTCTCAGCTTGGCCGGCAGCAATCAACCCAGTAAGTAGTGACATGATTTACATGTTCTTTTTCTGAAATAGAAGTACGCATGCCCTTGTTTAATTTGTTATAGACCAGTAGGCAGCAACAACTTGCATTATACTTTGATGCCAAATTTTCATGAGTGATTTTCCTTTTGAGTTATCTAAGATGAGATTATCTTGCAGGGAGCCAGGTCAAACTGGTACGGGCACAGGTATTGGACACTGCAAAATATGCCTTCTACTTGCACTGTGGTTTTATTGTAATTTTCTATGGCTCTTGTATTATGACTCCATGATTGAAGGTTTTTATATGTAGGCATAGGATTTAGACTTTATTGGCAGCAACCGTTTAATTGGCCCTACATGGTTGCTGCTCCTAAGTTGGACCAACTTAATTCGTGTGCTTAATTTACTTCACAAACTAAAGTTCTCAAGTATTAAACTCAATTCCATATAGAATCATGGGCTTTCACTTTTCTATCTCCATCTCATCTGTTGTTTGTTGCTTTTTCTCTTTTGTTTGTTTTTTTGCATTTTATTGGTTTTTATGTTGATAATGGTTGCAGGAACAGCAAACAATGCGGGCTTAGCGATGTTAATGAACATGTTTGGCGGACTTGGGGCAGGCAGTTTGGCAGTTCCCAACAGATCTAATGGTTAATATTCCTCCCTTCGGCTTCTTTTTTCCTCTACCTCTCACTTTTTCTCTCTCCCCCCGTCTGAATTTATTTCATAATTTTTTTGCAGTACCTCCTGAAGAATTATATGCAACCCAATTGACACAGCTACAGGAAATGGGTTTCTTCGACACGCAAGAGAATTTAAGGGCACTAATTGCAACTGCAGGAAATGTACACGCTGCAGTAGAGCGACTTTTGGGCAATTCCGGTCAGTAGGTTATTATGATTTGTGTCCGTTTGGACTGCTTTGGTCAGTTCTGACCCGAGTTGTATCGAAGCCCTCTTTTTGGGTGCGAATAAGTTGGAATATGTCGGTAAGGGAAGTGAACATTCACGTGTGTCAATGATAGTTGGATTATTTTCTTCTCTACTCCAGTTTCCGTAGTGGCATCTATCGAGGCCCGTGCGTCTTGTACATACTTATACTTTACCATTAAGATTGATGACACCAATTTACTTTCCAAATTCTTAAAAACCTTTTGGTTCTTGTAATAATCTTAAGTTATCCTCTCCTTTTTTTATTTTCCATTTCTTTTTAAAATTCGTCTCGAGTTTTAGATATAATAGTGTCGTCGACTCTATCTTTGATTAGAATCGAGTAGCAAAGCACTGGCAAATAGTTCAAAAAGGTAGTGAATTTGGGTGATGTTTGTCGTTCCCATTCGGTCTTTCCCATAGTTACTACAGTCCGTGGTGTTTGAAGTCGGCGGTGGTGCTTACGGGTGTTCAAGATCCATTTGATTTGAATGGTGGGCAGAGATAACCATTTTTCTGGCAATTGGATTACTAATAGTAGAAAACTGAACAGAATTGTAGGCTTTAGATGACGAGCCATTGTTTGTGTTTCGGTGGTTTAACAGAAGCCTCTACTTATTGCTATTCATTATGCTTCCCGTTCTTCAGAAAAGCAAAGCAGGGAAGGTTTGTCGACGGCGGTGAGAATTAGTTCCAAATAACACAATTTCTCCTGGGGTTAATTAAAACAAAATTTCAAACTTCGCTTAATTTTGAAATTATAATTTAAACTTTTAAAAGTGACAATTAAATATTTAAGTTTTTAATTTTTTTAAATTTTAGCTTAATGCTGATTTGCAGCAAAAAAAGAGAAAAGATGTTATAAGGGCAGGAAAAAATTGTCTTGTACACTTCATTCAATAGAAAACTTGTTTAAATAAAGTAGGACTCATCAAATGCAACTCCAAGTTTTAAGCCACCTTGAAGAATTACTACTAACATACTTGCTATGAACTTGGTCAACTAAATGGCTCCAGTAAACCATGACAAACAAAGTTATTAACAGTAACAAAAATAATAACAAAGCTGGATTACTATCAACATCGCCCCTCTAATCAGCTTCAGTTTGACAAATGCTTCAGATTTTTAGGGCTTAGTGAAGATATCTGCTTCTTGATCTTCAAACTTGCAATATACCAACTCAATTCTTTTATTGCAAACTTGATCTCTTAGAAAATGAAAGTGTGTTTGTATGTGTTTGCTCCTCTCATGTATGAATGGGATTTTTTTTGCCAAATCTATTGCAGATTTGTTGTCCACAAAAATTCTCATAAGTCCTACAATTGAAACATGAGTTTGATTCAATAAAATTTTGCAACCAAAGAGCCTAACATGCACCTATGATAGCAGCTACATATTTCACCTTACAGGTTGAAAGTGCAACAATGGGCTGCTTTTTTGATAACCATGACATAGTAGTAGAGCCAAGCTTGAAGACGTAATTGGACATGCTTTTACGGTCATCTAAACCACCATCTCAGTCACTATCTGAGTAGCCAATAAGAGCCAAATCATCACATGAAGTATAGAATAAATCGTGATCATGTGTGCCCTTTATATATCGTAAGATCCTCTTAACAGCTTGCATATGAGACTGCTTGGGGAACTCCATAAACCTGCTAATCAATCCAACTGCATAGCAAATTTCTGGTCTTGTGCACGTAAGATACCTTAGGCTTCCAACAAGGTGTTTGAAGTACGTAGAGTCAACTTGTGCATCATCATCTTCCTTAGACAACCTTGTACTGACTTCCACTAGGGTCTTCACAGGGTTGCAATCACTCATCTGGAATCTTTCAGGAGTTCAGTGGCATACTTTTTCTTACATATAAATATACGTTCCTCCATTTGATAATCTTCAATATTAAGGAAATATTGTTGGAAGCTTAGTGGGTTCCAAAGAAAACAAATGAAAAATATTTAAGAGAAATTTTTTCTCTCCTTTTTGCAAGAGCTACGGCTCACACACTCCTTGCTTTTCACAATATGCTATTACTCTCTTTTTATTCACCTTAGGAACTCTCTTAGTACAAGAAAATGGACTAGCCTTTATATAGGCATACATAAACCGACATTGGGGGAGGGAGTAATAATGAGGAGTACATGTGTTTTACACATACAAGTTGACAACTAAAATTTTGCTACTTCCTTCAACCCTTAGCTATTAAGTAATTACTTAAGCAACTCCAACTCTTAGCTAATAAGTAATTGTTTGGAGCCATACACATGTAAAAGACAAAGAGAGTTTGACTTCTAACACTTCCCCTCAAACTCGACTTCTCATGCCAAGCATTTCTCTCAGTCTGCGTCATCTTTATCATCAAAAAACATTCCTTGAATGTTCTTTTCTTCTTTGCTCCATCTCCAATAGTCTGCTTCATCGAACTCAACATCTCTTGAGATGATCACCTTCTTGGTTAAGGGGATGTATAATTTATATGCTTTACTCCTGTTGTCGTAGCCAGTGAAAATGCATTTCTCCCCTTTATCATCCAACTTCTTTCTTTTTTGATCAGGAATATGGGCATATGCAGTGCACCCAAAAATCCTGAGATGTCCAACACCTGGTTTACTTCCACTCCACGCTTTATTAGGTGTCATGAATTTTACACTTTTTGTTGGACACCTATTCAGCAAATAGACTGCACATACCATGGCTTCAGCCTACAAATTCTTTGGTAGGTGCTTTTCTTTCAACATACTTCTCGTCATATCAAGAATTGTGCAGTTTTTCCTTTCTGTCACGCCATTTTATTGAGGTATATATCTTGCTGTTAGCTGATGAATAATTCCATGATCTCTACAGAAATTCTCGAACAACTTTGAGGTGTACTCGCCTCCTCTATCAGATCTGAGTATCTTCAGATAATGTCCACTTTGCTTCTCAGTCATTGCTTTGAACTCTTTAAACTTATCAAGGGCTTCTGATTTTTCTTTCAAAATATACATCCAACATTTTCTACTAAAATCATTAATCAAAGTTAAATGGTACCTATTTTCACCAGCTGATTGCACATCAAATGGACCAGCAATATTTGTGTGGACAATCTCTAGCGGCCTTCTGGCTCTCCATGATTTTCCAGTTTCAAACTGTTGTCTGTGTTGCTTTCCTT
>JAOSBM010000204.1:18923711-18943256 GCA_027568955.1 Erythroxylum tenue | reverse complement strand
AACTCCAACTCTTAGCTAATAAGTAATTGTTTGGAGCCATACACATGTAAAAGACAAAGAGAGTTTGACTTCTAACAAATATGACATCAGTCCCGAATTTGTCATTTCCAATTCATTCTTCATGGACATCTTGAATTCATCAATCATTTCAGAGTTATTCCCAACAAATACTAAATCATCAACATAAAGGCAAATTAGAAGTATATCACCACAATCATTAACCTTCACATATAGAGCATGCTCGGAAGGGTATCTTTGAAATCCAATGGTCTGAAAGAAAGTGTCAATACGCTTGTTCCACGCTCTAGGTGCCTGTTTAGTTCGTATAAAGCTTTCTTCAATTTGTATACTTTCTCTTCACAACCTTTCTTTATGGAGCTTAGTGATTGCTTGACATAGACCTCATCTTCAAGTTACCCATTCAAAAATGTTGACTTCACAACGATTTGATGTACTTTCCATTAATTTTGAGCAGCTAAGGCTATCAAAAGTTTAATTCTTTCAATTCTCGCAATAGGAGAGAAAACCTCTTGGAAGTCATAACTGGTCGTTATTCGAATCCTATAGCCACCAACCTCGCCTTATGTGTAACATCCCGTCTTCATATTAAGGGTTAGAATTTAGATTTCAAAAATAGAGAGAATAGCAATGTGAGAGTTAGAAAAATCTGCATTTCATGCTTAGCAAAATGCCAACATATATGCATGTGAATTTGAATCTTTGCACACATGAAAATAGTTGTACATGCACTCATTGACATTCCAGGTATATTGAATAGTAATGGGATAGATTGAGAATTGTGGTTATAGTAAATGAGTAGAATGAAATGGAGCAGAAAGATTAGAAATAAAAATTTAAGTGTTGGTTGTAGTGAAGAAAAATACGTTGGACAAGTTTACTGAGAATATATAGTATGGAATTTTTGGATAGTGGAGTAAAGTTATAGTTCTTATAAGTTCAGGAGCATAGATATATCATCTGTGAAGACGTATCGTCTGTAAGGATGATTCATCTGTAAAGTTATATCGTCTGTAAAGACGCTTCATCTATGATGACGTCATATCGTCTGTGATGACGTCATATCATCTGTGAAGACGTATTGTCAGTAAAGATAATTCGTTTGTAAAGTTGTATCGTCTGTAAAGACGCTTCGTCTGTGATGACGTCATTTCGTCTTAAGACTTTGCTTCGTCTAAGTTGACTCCATTCGTCTGCTCCGTATTCGTCTACTTTCCCGCATTCGTCTGCTTTTTGCTTCGTCTGCCTTTTGCTTCGTCTTCCTTTCTGCTTCGTTTGCTTTCCGCTTCGTCTACTTTCTGCTTCCTCTCTAGTTGACCTTCTACTTCTTTTGTGTACTGTTCATTTTGTATCGTCTGATCCAAATTTAACTCTCTAGATGAAAGAATTTGTTTTCAAGGTCTTCATTGAGGTTGTAGATCTTGAAGTCCCCTTTGTAACCATCTAAAGAACTACTTGATCTGATATCTCTAGAGCAAGTTATGCTATTTGTCCTTAATAGGTTCAATATGATTAGGGACCAAACCTTGTTTGATTCTTTCAGCCTTAACCTTGTCATCCGACCTCCAATTGGAGTGATTCTTGAACCATTGGACTCATAAGATATTTTTTCACCTCTCCACAAAGATGGGTAGTATTCTAAATCGAATTGTAAAAGGTTGATCAAATGAAATTGTGGGATATATTGGAACGGTGAAATAGGATTATCTTATTGAATATACTTCAATTTTTTGATTATATCTGGATCTATAGGATTCCAAATAAGATGATTTTTTATTTGGAGTAAACTAGAGACATAGGAATACAAGTAATCTGAATAAGTCGAATTGTGATTCAGTTTCTAAGATGTTCAACTTCTGGATGGAAGTTGTGCATAGTATACTATTTTGGACAAGAGTAGTCCGAAAATGTTTGAAGTATATCTTTCAAGTCACTGAACCAAATTGAATGATTTTGGTGTCAATGGAAACATAAGACATAGGGAAACATGTTTATAGAAGAAAGTGTTGCGAAATACTTCAGTATTGGGGACAGAAAGAATATGCAAAGTTAACCCGAAATGATGTTTTATGGAAAAATCTGGAAGTGGATAAATGGTTAAGAATTGGACAGGTGTCCCAACTTTAAAGTTAAGCTTTAATAACCTTGAAAGACAAGCCGTTGTCCTTGTCTTTATCCTTCTTGAAACTTCTTTCTTTAGAGTTCCTCCAATACAGAGTTTTTCATCAAATATTCACCAAAGTTAAATCTTGCTTCTCTCTGTTTGTCATCACTTCCATTTGATATTTCTTTCTTCTATCCCAAGAGAAATTGAACCTCCCTGTCAACTTTCAAATTGATGTGTGTGGTTGCACGAGGAACTAGGGTTCACGTGATCTGAAGATGTTAGAACTTTAAACAAGTAAGTTGTTTTGATTCTGTATTTTTGTATGAAATGAAGCATGCATCACGTTAGCTCACTGTTAAATGGTTAAGAACAGTGATATTCAAATTTGCTGGAAGATAAGTGAGGAGATTTTGAGTATGCCATATATATGATCTTCTTTGGATTTAATGATCAAAATGTTATAAGAGATTGTAGAAATGATTTTTGGAATTGAAAGATCAATGAAAAAGTGTATTTTGATGTTTAGAGCTGAGAAAGGAAGATTAAAATGATAGCTAGAAGAAGAAAGTGAAGTGAATGCAAAGGTTGAAAATGCAGAAAAATGAAAGTGTAGCAATGCAAAAAATGTGATTAATATATGTAGTGAATGTGTCTACTTTTGATGATTATGAAAAATGATAGATTTTGATTAGGTTGTGATATGTTGAGCTGAAATGAAATAGTAATGAAGAGGAGATATTATGAGTTAAACAGATAATTGATAGTGATACACATATATTCATATACATATATAGAGACTCTGTTTCCTCTCCACTAAGCACATACAGATTTATATTGGAAAAAAATTAGTTGGTGAGTTATTGACATCAAATTACCAAAGAATTGAGTTTGTGAGTCAAAGAAATGATGAGTGATTAAGTTATGAAATTGGTAAAGTATTTGGGATTGTCATTGAGTATGCATTGTATATAGTCCATTTATACATTTGTGCTTAAATAAATGTTTATAAGTGTGCAATTATTAATGAGTGTGCAATGTGTGTATTGCATAAATAGAATGTGCAGGATAAACGTCCGCATTCAGGCGTATCCAAAATTGGAAGCAACTGTTATTTTGGAGCGTACTGTGAGTAGACCTAGATGGTCTTAGTTCATTGTTTATTTTGTTTGAAATTTTGTATCGACTGATTATGTGAATGTGGTTGACTGTGTTGGTTTTCGAACAGAAGGTCCGATGAATGTGTTGTATGAATGAAATATTGAAGTACTCATTGAAAGTGTGCATAACTCGATGACAAATGTGTTTCGAATGTGCATTTGCATGTAAATGAAAAGTGATACTCAACTCTAACGAGATCAGAAGAATACCCTGTTAGGCTAACGGGAGTATAACTACAACATTTAAGTGAAGAATAGAGGTTGGGATCAGTTCGCGTCTGCATTACATTTCTTTATTTTATATTGAATTGTATATTCCGCAACTTTTTGTATAAATTTGTATTCTTAAACGACTAAAATGTTTTTTATTTGTGAAAGGGCCGAAATGGCTATTAAAAACTTTTTTGATTGTATTGCGTTTGTGGTTTGAAAAAAATTTTATACCAATTTTTGAATGATTGAGTGCTCTAGCACGCCACCATCGCGGGGCACAAACTCGGATATCATCCTCGATTTTGAGTTCGGGTCTTGCGAGAGTGGGGTGCTACATTATGTCTTTCTATTTCTCCATTTGACTTCAACTTTGTCTTGCCCATTTAACATCAATAGCATTGTTGCCTTTTGGAAGGTCAGTTAGTTCTCATTTCTTGTTTCTTTCAATTGTCGTCAACTACTCCATCATGGCATTTATCCATATGGGATCTTCAAGTGCCTCCTCAAGTGTAACGGTTTCATTATCTGCAAACATGCAAAATTGCACTAAGTTCCCTTCATCGTCTACAATATTGTTAGGTGTTACCTCAAAATTTCTCAATGATGCTAGTAGTTGCTGATTTTTTCTTGGCTGCTAATTATCTAGATCTTGCTAAAGTGCAACTGGATGAGGCATATTCTGCTTATTTTCTAGTTTAGCTTCAACTATATCCTCTTCAATCACGAAGATAACTTTCTTACAAGGGTCATTTTCAATGTCCTTCTCCCGTTTCTAAGTTTCATTTTTAGCAAAGACCACATCTCTGCTCAAGATTACTTTCTTTGTTGCGGGATTATATAGCTTGTATCCTCCATTCTTATAACCAACAAAGGTTACTTTCTCGCCATGATCATCCAACTTTGATCTCACTTGACTTGGAACATGTGCATAGGAAATCAAACCAAATACCTTAAGGTGTCTCACACCCGATTTGACACCGCTCTAAGCTTTAGTAGGATGATACACTTAACATCTTAAGTTGGGACCTATTTATTAAGTAGACAGTGCATGAAATAGCTTTAGCCCAAAAATAATTTGGCATGCCTTTGGTTTTCAACATGCTCCTTGCCATATCCATTATAGTTTTATTCTTTCGTTTTGTGATTCCATTATGTTGAGGAGTATAGTAATAAGTTGTTTCATGTTGTCAGAACCGGCCCAGCCCAGGGCCCACTATGAGAGGGGGCCCCAACAGCCCCCTCTCTAAACCCTAAGACTTTAAGTCTTTAAGCTAATGACTTTAAAATCAATGCCTTCTTCCTTTTTTTTTGGTAAATTAAAAAAAATTAACGTTATAGTCATCCTCCTTTTCCACCCGCCTATTATGTAACCTTGTATATCATAATTCATCAAGTTAGCTAATTTTTAAGGTTATAGTCATCTTTAACATTATAGTCATTTAATGACTTTAACGTTATAATCTAACGTCATAACAATTTTTTTTTTGAAATAAAGATAATTTTGTGATTTTCATGTTTATAAATAGTCTTAAAATATTGAAGTATACTTTTACCTTCTAATTTCTTTATTTTCATCAATATATGTATTTAAAGTACTCAAACTCAAAAATTAGCAGCAAAATTTTTTTACAATTCTATCTTCTAAATTTTGAATATAATTTAAAGGTAAAGTTTCTGATTTTTAATATATATTTTTACTCTTTATTTTTTATTTTCAATATTAGATATTAAATTTTGCTATTTATTTTTTTCCTGTGTCACATATATAATACCATTTATATATTTTGTGATATATTGTGAAGTTGTTGGAGTTTGGTTGTGTCTACATACTTCTTCCAGTTCCATACAGGTGCTTTTATTCTTTTTCTAATCTAACTGTGTTATAATTCAAAGTTAAAATTATTGAAAACCTACTTGAGGTCATCAATGTTACAAGAAAGATTGAATGGTTTAGCTATGTTATGTATTGAGAAGGATATGTTGGACAATATTGATCTTGATAATATTATTAATGATTTTGTATCTAGAAATGCACGGAGAAATTGTTTTTCATAAATCATGATCCTTTGTGTATTTTTTTAGTGTTATGATCATTTAATATTTAGCTGATTATGTAAACTTATAAATTGAGTCATTTATGTTTAATACAAATATATAAATTTAAATATATTGTCGATTTATTAGGGGCCCTTTTTTCAATTTCGCCCAGGGCCTATAAAACTATAGGAACGGCCCTGCATGTTGTATTCCCTGCTCTTCACAGTACTGATGAACTCGTTATACTTAAAATTTTAATCAAGTGACCACTTTCTCGTTCAACGTGAACCTTAAACCTTTTAAAGTGATCAAACACTTCAGATTTTCTCTCAAAAAGTACACCTAATTTTCCTTGTAAAATTATCAATAAAGGTGAGGAAGTATCAATTGTTACCAAGTGACATGCCGTTCAGTGGACCACAAACATTTGAGTGAACAAGTTCAAGTGGTAATTTTGCATGTTGGTTCTTCTCACAACAAAAGGATGTTTTTGTTGTTTTCAAGAGTGTAGGCTTCACATAACCGCTCGGGGTGTTCAATGTTAGGCAAGTTCTTCATCATATTCCCATGAGCCAATAGCTTTAAATTGCGATAATTCAGATGTCCAAAATGCAGGTGCCATAACCAAGACTCATCTTGGATTACAATATTAAGACAATGATAAGCACTGGTAGCAATATTGATGTAAAACATTTGATTTTTGATCAAAGGAGCCTTAAGAACAATTGTACCTTTCTTTTCTAGCAAGACCATCTGATTGTTGCATAAGTTCATGACATAACCTTTTTCAAGAAGTTGAAAAACGCTAAAGGGATTGCTCTTCATCCCTGGTACATAGAATACGTCTAAAATGAATCGATGGTCTCCATTCTTTGTCTAAATCAATACCTATCCCTTTCCCATCACTAGTATGGTGCTATCATTAGCAAATTTGACTCTGGAATGAACATATTCATCAAGTTCCGCAAATTGCTCCTTCCTATCTCACATATGATTTGTGCATCCAGTGTCCAAGAACCAGGTGATGTAGTCTGTTGTCTCACTGGTTGCAGTCAGCATCAGAAGGGCATGATCATCATCGTCTCCCTCATTTACACAAGAGCCTCCTTACTATTCTCATTATATCTGCACTCATTTGAATAATGACCAAGTCAATGACATGAGTAACATTCAACACTAGCTTTATCATATCTCCTTCTACCTTGACCATGAAATCGTGCTCTGTTTACGCGATGGTTTAAATTTAATTTCTCCTAGTCATTCTCCTCATTACAATCACCTCTGTTGTTGTTTTGAGCTCCACGTCCCTTGTAATGATGGCCACCACGCCCTCGTCCTTTACAGCAAGAGCTACTATGTTTTTGACCCTTTTTTGCTTTGTTCACTTTTGACAAAAACTTGATTCTGAAAGGCTTGCTCAATCAGTTTCTATATCCGCTTCTTAATCATGCGTTGTTCATGAGCTTATAGCATGCCAATCAATTCGCCAATCGTCCTATTCGACAAATCATGAGCTTTTTTTACGACAATAACCATATGCTCAAATCAAGGTGTAAGAGTCCTTAAAATCTTCTCAATTTTGTACTCATCATTGAGCTCCTCTCCGTATGTCTTCATTTGATTTTCCAAACTCAATAAATGATTAATGTAATCGTTGACAAATTTTGTCCCCTTCATTTGCAGAAGCTCATATTAATGCCCTAAGATTTATAGACGCACCTTCTTGACTTTCTTTGCTCCTTTGTATGCTGCTGCAAGGATATCCCAGGCTTGCTTAGAAGTGGCAACTCCTACAATCTTCTCGAATATTGCATCATTCACACCTTGATGGATGTAGTACAGTGCCTTCCGATCTTTCTTCTTACTTTCCCAGGGGTTGGTCTTTTGTGTTTCACTTGCAACAGCTGCAAGATCAGGAAATCTATCCTCCACGACATGAAAAAATTCATACACTATAAGAAAAGTATAAATTACACACACAAAAATACTATAGGAAATTAGAGATGGAAAATGATTTTTTGAATTGTCGAAAAAAATTGAAATTTGCGACGGACACAATAACTGTCGGTAAAGGTGGAGGGAAATTATTCCCGCAATTTTTTTTAAAAAATATAGCGACGGAATAGTGATGGTCGTCATAAAAATAGGCAGCAAGGTTGGCGGCAAAATAAGCGTGAGGTGTATCGACGAAAGAATGTCTGTCAGTAAATTCCATCGGTAAAATTTTAAGTTAAACGTCGTCGTTTGTTTAAGCTTCAATGTTTTTAAACAGAAGAAAATGACATTGTTTGGTTTAACACCAAACGACGTCATTGTTGTCTCACCTTAAACCTACCCAAACCCCCCCCCCCCCCCTCGTCCATCGTCTTCTCTCCTTGTTTTTGTTTCTTGGTTTTCTACTTGTCACCATCAATCTTCTCTTGTCCATCGTCCATCGTCAACATATATTGCTTTTCCCTCATCCATCGTCCATCCTCTTCAGTTAAGTCAAGGTTAGTCGTCTATGAACATTGGTTTTGTTGTGGATGGGTTTATGAACAACAGTTTGAGTATTGTTTGTTGCAGTATTGAGTGTTTTTTGAACTTTAGTTGATGAATAATTTGTTTGAACGTGTTTATGTTGGTGAAAAATGAAAAAATATGGTGGTTTTGTTGTTAGGTAGAGATGAATTCGATTAGCTTATGAATTATTTGATGAAATGTCCTACTGAAGAAAATCATATGTTGTTTTTCTAAAAATGAGAAATTAGTTATTTTTTGAGTGTATTATATTAAAATTTCTATTTCTATCTATTTTATTTTTATTGTCTTTTTTAGTTTCTGAGTGTATACATAATTCTATGTTGAGATTAATTATTAATAGTTAGGTACATTAAATAGTTAACTGATTCCAATTTGAACTTGACTTTAAGAATACTAGGAAACCAATCTATTAAGAGATAACACCTTGATTTTACTTGGTTGATCTCATAAGAAGATAGACCTTCATATAAAATTCTTTGTTTCTATTATTGATACTTTCTTTGATTTTGGATTTTTAAAACTTAAATTTCATCTTTTCAAGACAACATGTTTTGTGTGTAAAAACATAAAAATGATAAAGGAACTTAGGAAGTTTTATCAAAATTCCCTATCTTTTATAGTTTAATACATTAGTGAACCTTTTTGAGCCTATTATATATTTTAGCCTTTTTCTTTGTAACCCTTTTCTAAAGAACCTTGAACCTCAAATAAAAATAATTGCACCTTAATTCATGATTAGTGGAATTTTTATTTATGATTTGATATGGTTGTTGGCTATGGTATGCAAAAAAAAAAGTTTATATAATATCATGACTTGTAAGAAAAAGGCAATATAAAAGGGAAATTCATGCCAAATAAAATAAAAAAGAAAAGAAAAATAAAAATAAGAAAAAGAATAACCATTGAAAATTAATTGACGAGGATTCTTTTATTTGAAAAGAATGAAGGAAAATAGGTTGTTGCAAAGATATAAGGAGTTAGTGGAGTAATTTATGGATATATCTGTTGATCTTAGAGGATTAATTTATGGATATATCTATTGATCTATTTGCTCTTTCTCTACTAACTAGTAACATTTTTTCTCCTATTCCTTTTCTTTATTAACCTATTTATCCTTTTGGCCTTATTACAACCATGTTCAAAGAGAAGATGATAAGAGTACCTCACTAAAATTTCCAACACTTGTTTAAATGGGTGGTTTCTTACGAGGACGTGTCAATTTAAAGTGTTTGAACTTTATAAAGGAGGTAGAATGTCTTTACATTATGTTTACAAGTGTATTACATTAAATATGAAATTTTCTCTTTTGTAAGCCCTATTTTGTATTGAAAAGCATCGATAATCATCCAACCTCATCCTTCTTGATTATAGTCTGTGGTTATCTGTCCATCCAGGTAAATCGTCCAACTAATGTCTACCGTATGTTTTGCTTTAATAGTACGAGTATTTGTGTTTGGGTTTTGTGTGAATGCAAAGGAGGTCTTGATTTTGTATTGTTGTTTACAATATTCTTATAATCAATGATGAGTTTTTTATGTTCTTCTTTAATAGTCCAAGTATTTATGTTTAGGTTTTGTTTGAATCATTGATGAGTAGATGTATAAATTACATAAGTATTTACTATATATGGAATGAGTTTGATCTCTTAAGATGATCCAATGCATAATAAACCCTAGGATGGTATATAGGCTAAACCCCGTGATGCCGCTCCTATAAGGCTTATCGGTGTAAAATTCCACGAGCCTAAGAGTCACAGCGAAAACTTGCTTTCTTATCATATGACGTAACAATGCCACGTACTATAGTGCTTGTTTAAAATCAAACTTTAGAAATCAACTTGTAGATGATTAATGCAAACATATTTATCTTGGTTTTATATGTTGTTATTTGGAATATTGTTAGAATGATTGATGGCTAGATGTATGGATTACATAAGTATAATTTACTGCATGTTGAATGAGTTGGTATAATTATGGATGATTTGAGGCATAATAAACCCCTAGGATAATATATAGGTTGAAAACCAGTGATATAGCTCTCATGAGGCTTATCGGTGAAATATTCCACAAGCCTAGGAGTTACAGTGAGAACTTGCTTTCTCAATTCATATGGTGTAACAATGCGACGAACCATAGTGCTTGTTTAAAACCAAACTTTGGAAATCAACTTGTAGGGGGTTAATGTAAACATAGTTATCTTAGTTTTGTATGTTGTTATTTAGAATATTGTTAGAACGATTGATGACTTGATGTATGAATGACATAAGTAATTACTGCATATTAAATGAGTTTGTATAATTATGGACAATTTGAGGCATAATAAACTCCTAAGACGGTATATAGGCTGGAAACTCGTGATGCAGCTCCCATGAGGCTTATCGGTGAAAAATTCCACGAGTGTAGGAGTCACAGTAAGAGCTTACTTTCTTGATTCATATAGTGTAACAATGCCACGTTTAAAATCAAACTTTGGAAATCAACTTGTAAGTGATTAATGCAAACATAGTTATCTTGGCTTTGTATGTTGTTGTTTGGAATATTGCTAGAATGATTGATGGCTAGATGTATGAATTACATAAGTATTTACTGCATGTTGAATAATTTTGTATAATTATGGATTATTTGAGGCATAATAAACCCCTAGGATGATATATGGGTTGGAAACCCATGATGCAGCTCCTATGAGGCTTATTGGTGAAAAATTTCACAAGCTTAAGAGTCATAGCTAGAACTTGCTTTCTCAATTCATATGGTGTAACAATGTCACATACCATAGTGCTTGTTTAAAATCAAGCTTTGGAAATCAACTTGTAGGTGGTTAATCCAAACATAGTTATCTTGGTTTTCTATGTTATTGTTTGGAATATTGTTAGAATGATTAATGACTAGATGTATGAATTACATAAGTATTTACTGCATGTCGAATGAGTTTGTATAATTATGGATGATTTGAGGCATAATAAACCGTTAGGATGGTATATAGATTGGAAACCCATGATGCAGCTCCTGTGAGGCTTATTGGTGAAAAATTCCATAACCTTAAGAGTCACAGTGAGAACTTGCTTTCTTGATTCATATGATGTAACAATGTCACGTATCGTAGTGCTTGTTTAAAATCAAACTTTGGAAATCAACTTGTAGGTGATTAATGCAAACATAGTTATCTTGGTTTTGTATGTTCTTGTTTGGAATATTGTTAGAATGATTGATGGCTAGATGTACGAATTTCATAAGTATTTACTGCATATCGAATGAGTTTGTATAATTATGGATGATTTGAGGCATAATAAACCCCTAGGATGGTATATAGGTTGAAAACTCGTGATGCAGCTCTCATGAGGCTTATCGATGAAAAATTCCACGAGCCTAGGAGTTATAACGAGAAGTTGCTTTCTTGATTCACATGTGTAAACAATGTCACGTACCATAGTTCTTGGTTGGCATATTATTTTATTTGACTGATACTCATATATGTTTAGTTTGTATAATTGTGAACTCATATGGTGTGATATGTTGGTTTAAATTTGGAGGGGAAATGGTCAGAGACTTGTAAAAACTTAGGGGATGTTCTGTAAAGTAAAGATTAAATGTTCTGTAAACTTAAGGGTAATGAAGGATACTAACTATGAAATCACTTTTTAAATAATAGTTTTGCATAAATGAGTAATGTTGATAGATCTAAGATTTATAGATGATTAACACCCGATGATTTCATTAATCCTGAGTTTGTTGAGGGAGTTGAAGCTTTTATTCACTATACATGTTCTCAACCTACATATATGGATGGTCCGAAGATAACATGTCCATGTAAAAAGTGCAAACATATTCGTTTTCTTCCTATTGATGAAGTGAATTTTTATTTGTTAAGAAAATGGTTTGTTCCAAATTATTTTGAGTGGACACGATATGGGGAGCCACTAATTTATAACACCTCAAGGGGTAATGAAGTAAACTAGTCAATAAATGTAGATGAGTTTGAGGGGAGATTGGATTTATAACAAATAATGTTAGTGCAATTGAAAGTCTTTACACCCAAATGGTTTATGATACAAATGGTTATACCTTTCAAGCAAATATAGAAAATCTTGAAGAAGAATCAAACTCACATGCAAGTTTTTTTTTTTGACTTGCTAAATCAGCTAACCAAGAATTATGGCCAAATTGTGAGACCATTACTCAATTATTTTCAATTACTCGAATATTGAACATAAAGTCTGAAGGGCATATTTCTAATCTAAGTTTGGATAAAATTCTTGCTTGGTATAATAAATCATTACCTCCTAATCATACAATGGTTAATAATTTCTACAATATGAAGAAACTTATTAGGGGTCTTGGTTTGCTAGTTGAAAAAATTGATTGCTACAAATTTGAATATATATTGTTTTGGGGAGATGATGTGGAATTACAAGAGTGCAAATTTTGTGATCAATTCACGTTCAAACCTAGAAAACGTTCTATAAAACAGAAATTAGTATCCTGGAAGCAGATGTATTATTTTCCACTAACTCCAAGACTTCAAAGACTATATGTCTATGATGCTACTGCAACTCACGTGAGATGGCATAATGAACATGAACAGGAAGATGAAATAATGAGTCATCCATCGGATGCACTCGTATGGAAAGATTTCAATAACATCCATTTTGAGTTTATAGCTGAAAGTCACAATGATAGGTTGGGATTGTCGACAAATGGATCCCAACCTTTTGGTCAATTCGGCCAATAATATTCATCATGACTAATCATAATTACTCCTTATAATTTGTCTCCATGGATGTGTATTAATGAGGCATATATGTTATTGATAGTGATTGTGTCAGGCCTATGAATTCAATGCATAAAATTGATGTATTCTTATAATCATTGATTTTTGAATTGTATCATATTTGGGAATTTGGTGTGGAGACATATGATGTGTCTCTTAAACAAATTTTTTTGTTGAGAGTAGCTTTGATGTGGATCATTAGTGATTTCCCTGCGTATGCTATGTTGTCTGGATAGAGCACAGCAGGAAAATTGGCTTTTCCTTACTGCAGCAATGATTTTGATGCATTTTATCTTCCTGACGAAGCCAAAATATCTTGGTTTGACAACCATAGGAAACTTCTTCGTCCAGATCATCCATTTAGATGCAATAAATAAAATTTTATTAAGAATAGGATGGCATAAACACCTCCTCCCCCTCACAAAGCTGGTGAAGAGATATTGTAGAAGATTGATGAATTAGGGTTGTTGAAAATTACAAAACTTGAAGCTAATGAAGTTAATAGAAGCATTAGTAAAAACTTTGGATAGAGAAAACAAAATTTGGTTGCCATATTGGAAAAATAATTTGATACGTCATAATCTAGATGTGATGCATATTGAAAAAAATATTTTTGACAATTTGTTGAACATTATAATGAATATTTAAAGGAGGATAAAGGACAATGCAAAATCACGACTGATTTGAAACTTTTTTGTAAAAGGAATGAGTTAGATAAAGATTTTCGCATTGGTAAATATCCAAAAGTATATTACACTTTGGACAAAAAACAAAAGAAAATTTTGTGTGAATGGTTTAAAAGTCTAAAGTTTCCTAATGGTTGTGTTTCGAGTTTGGCAAGGTGTGTAGACATGAGGAAGTACAAATTATTTGGGATGGAAAGTCATAATTGTCATATGTTTATGCAAAGGTTAATTTTAATTACATTTCAGGAGTTGCTACCGAATAAGGTTTGGGAAGCTATAACATAATTAAGTTTATTTTTTTAAAAGTATAGCATCATCTGAAATAAAGTTCGCTGAAATGGAAAAACTAGAAAGGGAAATTCTAGTTATCTTGTGTAAATTGGAAGGAATTTTTCCTCCAAACTTTTTCTGACTGTATGGAGTATCTACATGTACATTTCGTACACGAGGCTAAACTTGCTGATCTGATTCAATGTCGATGGATGTATCCATTTCAGAGGTAATTATAGTTAATATTTAAATAAACTTTATTGCATGTTTTAACCACATAATTGTAATAACCTTATTTGTAATGGAGGTATTTACATCACTTGAAGAAAAACGTCAAAAACAAAGATAGAGTTGAAGGTTCGATATGTAATGCTTATTTTGTAGAGGAAGCAAGTACATTTTGTTCACATTATTTTGAGCTGCATGTGCACCTAAGAGAAAGAAAAGTTCTTCGTAATGACAATGGGGGAGAAACGGGTGATGTTGATGGTAAGTTATCCATTTTCATATATTCAGGACAAACATATGGATGTTCAATAAGAAGAATTTTAACAACAGAAGAAATAAAGGCTGTATATGGTTACATTTTATTGAATTTTCAAGAGGTTCAACCTTTTGTGCAGTAAGTTTAAGTTGATTTTGAAATAGGTTATTTGAGTTTCTGAAGTTACTTTTGTTCACAACCAAATAGATAATAATGCTTTTAGATTATACGAGCAATGGTTACGCGAGCTAATGCCCAAAGTAACACGGGATGATATCAATAAAGAAGTTGAAAGAAAATTTCCTCAATGGTTCAAGAAATATGTAAGTTTTCACTTTGTAATAATTGAAATGTTATCATATCAAAGTGATTAGATGCATTATACTATTTAATATGATAAATTGTTTTTTTTGTAGGCCTCAGAAAACCCAATAGAGAACAAATTCATATGTGATCTTGCCAAAGGACCTTTGTATTTTGTATCCTTTGTATTTTGTTAATGGATACAAATTTCATACATATATCATGGTTATAGCAAGGCAATAGTAAATATTGGGGTTTGCATACAGGGAGAATTGATGGATTACTATGGTAAAATTATTGAAATATTTGAAATTGAGTACCTGGCATTGCCAATAAAATGGAGTGTGAGATTTAAGTGTGAATGGTTTGATCCAACTCCTAATGTTGTAACAAAAGTGCACAGCCAATACAATACAATCTAGTTGAAATCAACCAGCGAAGAAGATTTAGACAATTTGAACCTTTCGTGTTAGTGATGCAAGCGATCCAAGATTATGATCCTTTCTCCAACTTAGGATGAGATAAATCAAATTGGTTAGCCATGTGCAAAGTAAAACCTAGAGGTGTTTTTGAATTACATGAAAAAGGAGAAAATAAAAGAATTAAAAGTGAAGCATTTCAGGAAGATGTTTATGAAAAAAATGCATGTGTAACATATGACAAGAATAAACCTTTGAACGATTCAAATAATGAATATGTTGAAATTTCATCTGGAGAGGATGAGGAGGGCGAGAGATAAGAAGAGGAGCCTCAGTTTGATTCTAATTCTTCGAAAAAAGAAGATGATGATGATTTTGATTTACAATTAAGTGTTGATAGCGATTAATTTGTGTTTGTAATAGAATATTATATGAATAAATCTATTATTGCATCAACAATATGTTGTTATATATTGAATTTATATTTTTTTTATTATATACTATAAAATTCAATAAAATGTGAATTTTAGGTTAAAAATATGCCACCAAAGAGAAAACAGGATATGATGCGGCCAAGGTTCAGGTTACAACGATTTGGAGAAGCCAGTGCATTTTCAGGTGAAGCATCACATTCTGTAGATGCTATTGCCCTTCCAGATGAGGCATCACTTTTTGTACCGGCAGTTATACCATCCAACATCCTTGCTACACCATCCACCACCCCTATACCGACAGGGATATCAAGGTAAATGTTGCAGATTAAGGAGGCGACATCCAGCCTGGAGCTAAAGAAGTTAATGGAAGAACGTATTTCACAATTGTCAATAATTCGTAAGTAAAATTCTAAAAATTTTGTAATACATGATAACACAATAGGTTTATACTAAAGTTATAGGTTTTATTATGAAAATGATCTAAAATAACATATATATTAGGTTGATTCTGTCTAGAACGTGCTCAAGAAATATCTCATCCAAGTTTAAGGTGATGATAAATCTTGAGGGTTATATATGGAAGAATATCTTTCAGCCGACAAAGAATTTTTATTATCAAGAGTTTGATGTACACAAAATAAATTCTTTAATCTTTTTTTATTTTATATAATTTTATACATTAATTAGATAAATATTGTCGTTTATAAGTACTTATAATATGTTTTTCTTTCTTTCAAAAAGAATTTTTTTTGGATCTAAAATTTGATGTTGTAATTTATAATGTATGGGCGAGCTCGTACACGTTATAGCGGCTTTCTTGCTTCGATACATAAGAATGGTGTACGACCACCATATATATCTAAAGAAATATGGAGCCATTAGCAACAGTATTGGGCATCACCTGAGGTAATATCCATTTTCAAAGCACAATTTTGCCAACAGACATGGAGGACCAAACGGAGAAAGTCTAGCCGTACACACCGGAGGATCTTTGACCCACCAGGAGCATGCACTTCAACTTGTAAATATCAAAACTTTACTCTTATATTCTAATTTTTGTACTTTGATCTATGAAATTTGATGTATGAAATTTAAAATGAAAATATGTGTACATTATGGAGAACAATAATGTTATAAATGTATGGTGCCATTAATGACTTTGTTGTTGAGTTAAATATTTTTGTCCAATAGGAGGTAAATATCATAAAAATAGAGGAAATTCTGCCAAAATTTTTGTAAATTGTAGTTCACTTATAACAATTTATTCTGATACAGGAAAAGTCTATAGATAGGAAACCTACACCACACTAGCTCTTTTTGCACGCTCACATCAAGAAGCATGATGGTGTGACCTTCGTCAACACCCGATGCAGACAAGTTCATGTACGTAAAATCTATACTTTAATATTAATTCTTAAAAAGTATCAATTATTAGCATAAAAAAATATAATGATAGGATTAAATACAAGAAAGCATTGAACTACAGTCTCAGAATTCCAAAACTGTTGATGAGAGTAAGGCGTATCTTGATGTAGTGGGTGGTAGGGACTGCCGTAGAAGGATTTTCGGCTTAGGTTCATTTGCAAACACATGTTATTTGTAATCCTTCACATTCACTATAGCTGGATCTAGTAGGTGATCTGCATCAAATGAGAGAGTCCTTCAGCTTGAGAGCCCAGGTGAGAGGCTGATGAAGTGCATAACTCAACTCCGTAATGAAGTGGATGAGTTAAAGGGTAGGAACAGGACCTCATTGCAACAGTCAGAGCATCCATCTTCATCACCTGCATGGCTTCTGGATAAGTGAATGTAATGATAGTTTGCTACTCTTAAGTTTTGTATAAATTCTTAATTGACAGTAATTTCAAGATACTTATTCATGTACATTATAATTTTTTATTATACTATTCAGGATAATGATTTCTTTACATTTATCAATCAATGTTATATATTATTTACATAAATTAAATGTACAAAAAAATCATAAGATTATTAACAGAAAACTCAGGTAGAAGTGAGAAATGGCGGTTGAAATTTATCATAATTAAATTTCTCGATAGAAATACAATATTCCGTTGCTAATTAGCAACGGATTGTTATATTTCTATCGAGAAATTTATAGTGATGGATAACATTTTCCGTCGGTAAATGCAATGAAGGAATGTTTTATGTTCGTCGGTAAATTTAGTGATAGACCTAGAACTTACTGTCGCTAAATTCACTGACAAAATATTTTGATTCCGTCAGCAAACTAGCAACAAAATATTCTAAATTTTTGGTAAATTTACCTTAATTTAGCTACGGAAATGTAAAATTTCATCGTCAAATTTACCAATGGATATACAAATTTCCTTCGCTAAATTTGCGACGAGTTCATTTTATTCATCACTAAATTTTACCTACGGTCGTTTCTTTGACGACTCTTTCCGTCGATAATTTCTGTTGCCAAATTTGTTTTCCAATAGAATACCTTTATTTTCCGTCGGTAATTTCTGTCGCGAAAACCTATTTTTCTTTTAGTAATCAAACAACACCCTCATTTGGACACTCCACATGATGTAATTTTTCTGGTCCAAAATGGGAATGGAAGCCTGTATTGAATTGTTTATTGTGTTGCTGTAAAGGATTGAGAACTGAACAAGCCTTTGGTTCAGCACTTTCGTCAAATAGCTTTTGGACACCAAAAGTTAGTGCCAGAGTTGAAGCTTAGGATGCCAACTCTGATACCACTGATATGCAGCAAAAAAGAAGATAAAAGATGTTCAGAGGACAAAGAAAAAAAATTGTCTCACTCTTCATTCCATAGAAAACTTGTTTAAATACAATAAGACTCCTCAACTGCAACTCCAAGTTTTAAGCCACGTTAACGAACGACTAGTAACATACTTGCTCGAAACTTGGTCAACTAAACTTATCCAATGACTCTACTAAACCATGACAAACGAAAAAATAACAACAAAGTGACTGCAAATGTAACAATAACAACAAAGTTACTAAGTAACAGTAACAGGAATACTAACAAATCTGGATTACTATCAACAGATGTTAGTGTCTCTATTAAATTTGTTAACGTGACTTGCCACGTGTTCCAGAAACCTTCACTAAATGACATATTAATTAATTTTGGTTAAAAAAACTATATTGTTTAGTTTTCAACTAAATGACGTAGTTTTGATAAGAAAGAACTTAAACACTGCCATTCCTTCTGATTTTGAAATCGTCCCCTTCTTGCTTTTGAAATCGACAAATTAATTAAATGAGTAGCTTATTTCTTTTATAGAATCAGAATAACAGTAAATTGACTTATATTATGGATATGGAATCAGATGGGTTAAGGAGAGGATAATCGGAGAACTAAAACTCTCCAAGAAGAAGCTAACCTACTACTATATTTCTGTTGTTGCAATTTTAATCACACCTAAAGACTCAGAGTCTAGCATATCCATTACCAAGAAGTCTTTCACTTCAAATATTAGCAACGACTTGTTTAATTTTGCTAGTTCAAAGGAAGAATTGGAGAATAGCAATTTCAAAAGTAAAAGGAAGGGGGGACGGATCCTCTGTCCCATTGAATCTCAGCCATTCATTTATGCGGGATCCACACAAATAGATGACTGAGATTCAATGGGACAGGGTAAGGGACAGATGATCCTGAAAAGAAATCATCTCCTTGTAAAGATCCTAATTCTATAAGGAAAGAAAGACCTACTTCTACTTGGAAAAGAAATCCTCTCCTATAAGACCTCCTCCAATATAAATAGGGTCTTTTAGCATTAGTTAGGGGGCATTCACGTTTTATCTCTTCTTTGGACGTGAATCTCTCTTCTGCTCTTTCTTTCTTTCCATGGCTACTCATTTGAAAGGTGTAAAAAAGTCTAGGCTAGCTGATGAGATGAGAAAAGCATTATGTGAGTACAAAAGTCAGCATCCCTCTTCAAGTCAAAAAGATTTGTAGCAGTGGATTCAACAAAAGTTTGATCTCTCTATTAGTCAATCAATAATATAAAATACTCTTAAAAGGTCAACAGAGTATTTATCAAAATAGATAATAAATAGCAATGTTAAAAGGCACAAATCAACAAAATATCCTGAATTAGAAAATGTATTGTATGAGTGGTTTCTCCAAT
>JAOSBM010000204.1:18897157-18911421 GCA_027568955.1 Erythroxylum tenue | reverse complement strand
GATTTGCCCCGTGTAGGTTCAGAGCGAAGAGTTTAAAGACTGGGACAAGTCTACTGCACTGGCCAAAGGAGTCTGTTCGTACCGTTTGGAAATGTATTTTGTTTCCTTTGTTTGAGCTTGTAAATATTCTTTGGATTTTTGTTCTGAGATTTACGTTATGTAATATATGTGTGTGGGTTTGAGTTACCAAATAAAATAAATATCAGTGTAATGTTTGGTTTTATTTGTTCTGTCTTGGGTGGCATTCATGTATCCTCCCAAGAGGTATTTTGGGTGTTACATTATATGTTTGTTAATTATATCACTTGGGTGCATCTGTAATTGTTAGTTACATCAAGAAATAACTAACAAAAATAATGTTTTAATTTAAGTTAAAAATTTTAAATTATTAATCATTAAATTAAAATTCTAAAAAGTTAAATATTAAATAAAAAATATTATTTGAGTGTCTAATCATTAGCTATATCTAGAAATTAAATAACTAACAAAATAATCATTTTAACTTAAAATATTAATCATTTAATTAAATTTGAAAATTAAAAATATAAACTTTTAATTTATTACATCTTTGCGAAAAAAAAAACACGTTAAAATAATTAGCAATGTCCCAATGTTGTCTTTAATCCAACCGTTATATTAAATCAATATCTAAGCAGTTTTGTGGCTTATGGGAAAACCACTGTTAGCATTTTTAGAGTTCTTCATTTCTTCTTGTGCATATAGAAACTATTAATTCTTTTACCATACATTATTAAACCTGGACATATACATGCCCTAACTACCACTTTCCATTTATATTTTCATCATTTCTGAATTTTTAAAATTACTAGCAAACGACGTCGTATCAAGCATGTTTCTTTTAAGGGCACGAACTAGGGTTTCTGCAACGAACGCAACTCTTTTTTAAAATATTCATCTATGTTAGTTAACTTATCCCTAGCAAACGTCCTCCGATATGCTTCCTTATATGTAACTTAGCCCTAGCAAACGCCCTCCGATATGCTTCCTTATATGTTTAACCTCATTATCTCCCAATCTTTGTCTAGATGCGATGGTTCTCAGGAAATTTATTTGATCACCAACGTTTATTTTTTGCATCAATGGTCATGAATGATAGGTCAAGCTTCTTCCTAGTTTAATGCATGAACAGTCATGTCCTTTCGCTTGTAATAGACCACCATATGGATTTGCCTTCCAAGTTCAAATCTTTTCCCAACCCTCTATATAAAGCTTCACGCCATTGCAAGCTTTTGTGTGCCTTGCATTTCCATGCAACACTATTCAAGCCCTTACTTCCCTCACCTGTTGATTGTTTTAGTCTTTACCAGTTTATCACTGGCCATGTCTAGCCCTAATAAGAGTTCTGAAGCTAAGTTCTCTGATGGTCTAGAAACGAGTCCGAAGAATGATGAACTGAATGAAAATGTTGTCCCTAGCCATGAGACTGTGCATGTTCCTGTTGAGATTGAAGGTTCTAAGGCTGATCCTAGTCCAGGACATGACGTTGAAGGATCTTCTGTTAAGGCTGAACAGGAAATTGGAATTTCTGATGTTATTGCCGATCCTCATCATGACCATGATGAAATAGAAGGATCTCCAGTTTCTACTAAGCCTACTGCTCAGGAAATTGGAAGTTCTTCTGATGATCATCCTAAACCTAGCAATCCTGAATTTGAAGGAAGTCCTAGCACTGATATGATCAAAGGATCTCCTCCTGCCACAGAAAAGCCTACCCTTGAAATTGAAGGGTCTTCTGGTATGGTAAGTCCCGGTGCTGATAAAGAGACGACGCATGCTGAAGAGGGTAGTTCTGAGAATAGGCCAGAGATCACAAGCAAGGGCAAAGAAATATCGAGCAGTGAGGCTGGTGAAGAGATAACTCTAGGCGAATCTGATGCTCCTACACTACCTTCTGATCTCGTTTGTCCTGTTTGCAGCAAGACATTTTCTTCAAGGAGGGCTGTTTACGGACACTTACGTGCACATCCTGAACGAACAAAACGTGGCCTGGCTGGTCTTCCTCCTCCTGTCCGCACCCCCGCTACGCCAAAACCTATTTCTTTACTTGATCGCCAGCGAAAAATTCTGGCGAAGCAATTGGCTCCAACTTTGCTGCATTTAGGTCAGGCCGCTCTTGAGCGCTTAAATCAAGCACAAGCGAGCGAGGAGGGTCCTGTTCGACTAGGTTCTCTTCCAAGTGGCAAAACGGTTCAGGACTTTGACATTAATTGTACGCCACCTTCGGAGGAAGAGGAAGACCCTTCTGATCCACCAACATCTCCGCCGGCGAGAGTTGACCGTGGCTTTGATCTTAATCTGCCTCCTCCTCCAGAAAATGATGAGGAAGATTACGATACGGGTGATGGAGATAATTAAAGAAGATATCTCAACACAGTTCTCTCAACTAGACTCCCAATAAGTGAATTTTTTATGCCATGCAATCGAACTAGATCATGCATGGTTGTTAAGAACCTTTCCTGTCACATCTCTGTTAGCAGAGTCCATTGAATAAGGGAACCCGAGCTAGTACACTCCGGTTCTCGAGAATAATGTCTAGTTGATGTTAACGTACTTGATGTTTGCTTCTTTTTCTTTTAAGAACGAGAACTTGTTTGGTTTAACAAGAACTTGTTTGGTTTGATAATTTCGTGATATTGTGCAGTCGATGATGCATGGTTGTTATAAATAAGACATGTATACTTCGAGATACAATTTTGGGTTAGTAGGCATATGGCTGAACCAACGTCTAGAGTTTTTTTCAGAAAATTATTTGTTTAGGTCACTACAGATGATCATCAGCTATTGAGTGAGAATTGCTGGTACAGTTTGGTTTTCATTGTTGGATGCGTGCTAATTATACAAGTCTAACATCACTTTTTTTGTTGTCTAGAAGTCCATACTGAAACCTTGTGATCAGCACTGCTCTAATGTACCAATGGCACTTGGACAAGAAGATGTCTCATGGAAATGACAACGAAAAATTAGAAAACAGAAGGAAAATGATGTGGCTAACAAAAAGAAAAGTGAGCTTTTGCATCAACAATATCTTACCTTTCCTTCTCAACTTTGCCTATTGCATATTGCCAAATTTTCATTATGCTAACCTAATGAACCCCTGGTTTATTCTACTTTCAGTGGATTTTGCGTAATTAGTTTTTTTTAAATTCCAACTCCATGAAACCTAATACTAGAGTTTATCTTTGTTTCGAACGATCTAATAGAAATTAAGGTCAAGCTCTAATCACTGAGAAGGGGGAGTTTCACCCATGTAAAAATAATCCCAGAAAAAACTGAACGGTGTACTTTATCATTTAGAAAATTAGGAAAACAAAAAATGGATCAGTATATACGAACAAATATATTTAAACCCTTCCTTTCAATTTGGCCATATGCTATACATAAAGTGTCAATACTGAAATCGGGACTTGATATTATATGAACATTTGCAATGTAATTACGTATTTAATCTTGATCATAGTCGTATGCAATGTAAACATAACAAGCATGGCATCGATTCTCCAAAAAAGGCTGTGACCGTTTCATGGTGATGATTGAAAACTCAAAACGCTAAAGATAGAGAGATAGATCAATTAATGAAGAGACGACATTTAACCTTTAATTACTAAACAAACAGTGCAAATTTCTGACTCTGTGTGAATCGTCATAATGCATCACATTGTTTCTCAAAAAATTGGTTTCGTCCGTCTGTCCAAACTCCAAACTAATCGTCATTACATGTTTACGTAAAGCTAGTGTTGTATGGACGTCCTACGTTTACACCCAGTCTTCACGCATGCCATGAAGAAACATCGTACTGTTTCCTACATACCTCCAAAGGTAATACCAAATGTAACTTAACTCTCAATGATCGTTACATTCACAAAACGCTTAACATCACTAATTCCCTATGCACGCCGTGAATCTTCAGGCACAACACATATAAATCTTTAATATCTCATTTTCCGTTTTGTCCCCCAGGACAACTGGTTCCCTGACACCTACTTTGGCGATGCTCATGATAAGCGCAATGCTTCCCTCAAACTGTCGGAGAAGACTTTGTTGCTCCTCCGCCCAGTGAAACCGATGTGGCTGTTCATTAACTCTTGAAATGCAAAAGATCAGAGCAAGAAATGATGTAAGAGGTGGTGCTGGATGTTGTTCCTGTGTAACACGTAGCATAGACCTTATTATTTGTCCCGTATCATTTATAAGAGGGTTAAAAATGAAGGAAATACGAAATACCTAATTTTGGTTCCATCTTAATTTCCGAAGTGATATTCGTAGCCAAAACGAGTTCCAATCTTTTGAGACCTTAACAGAAAACGTTCACTGACACATGATTAACGCCTTTTTATAATTTTATCAATACATAAGTGCTCTTAACGGGTCAGAAGATCCGTATACTTACGAATGATATGAGGAATTGCAGGAAACCTTAACCTTTATTATATATAGCTTTCATATCGGGCTTGGCCATCACAAGCTCGATATATATGAGTTCAATCCACACTAATCGGGATCCATTTTCTTCATAGACTTGGACCCATTGATTTAGATAATTTATTGAGCTACTTTATCACCTTTATCTGGATCAAATTACGTAACTTAACCGATAACTTATTCAAAAACCTAAAATTACAATTAATAGTTGTCTAACATAATGATAAAGGACAAAATTGTGCAACATTCTCCTCCTTTGACAATTATTAATTACAGTTTAATTTGACTCAAGTTTAAAAATAGTTTGAAAACTCGGTTAAGTCACGCTACTGTATTGGTACCAAATTTAAAAAATAAAAATATTTGATCCAAAGGTTATGAAAGTCCAACATGCCGTCTTGCATGGTTTTTGATACCAAAAAATATCAAATACATGCATCATGTGTGACACAGGTCTAATATAATTACGAATATCTAATACTTTACTAGCATAAATGGGAAAATGGATTGTGGCAACTAGGATGATGCTTGTATGATTTAATACATGATCTTTATTCATAGGTCTCGATTTCTCCAACTTTATGCTAAACTGTATTTGTTAAACTGCAGCAGAGAAATCTTGTTTTCTCTTACCAAATGCTAAATAACATTAGAGAAAACCTTGTTTTCTCTTACCGGATGTTAAACAACATTAGAGAAAACCTTTATGTTCTCTAACTAAATGATAAAATGCATTAGAGAACCTTTATGAGATTATACCTTATATCTCCCAATATCATGTCAAATTTACAGATATCCGTAACTAAACTGTATGTGTCTGACTGACATAGGCTCAAGGTCAATCTTTATATATGCCCAATGACTTTTAAAATGCTTAAGATCAACACAAATCTTAAGACTTTCATATGTATTATGACTATACACAAGATCAGTTATTACTGAGGATGAAAGATGGTCATCTATAGTAATAAACAACCATAATGTCATAATACATTAAAATGTACAAATATTTAAGGAACAAATACAATGATCCCTAACTACTACTATCTAAGGACCTTAACACGTCCATACTGGATAGATGTTTAACAAACACTAGTGGGAGAAGTTCTTTAGTCAATTGATCAGCTAACATCTCCTCAGTCCTGATATGTTCCACTTTGACGTCACTTTTTTGAATCAACTCCTTTATGGTCAAGTATTTGACCTCTAAATGCTTAGATCCTGTGATATTCTTATTGTTGTTACTCTACAACACTGCAGCAAGATTATCACAATATAACCAAATGGGTCTAGCTATCGAATCTACCATAGATAACTCAGAAACTTACTCAGAAATCAAGTTTCTGAGCTAAATCGCCTGTGTAACAGCTCCATAACATGCAAAAAAAACTCTGCATGCATAGTTGAGGAAGTTATCAGTGTCTATTTGACACTCTTCCACGATACTGCACCATCTACTAACATAAAATTGTACTCTGAAGTGGATTTATGATCATCCGGACACATAACAAAATCAGAGTCTGTATACCCTATGAGCTTTAAATCGTTGACTTTTTTGTATGTCAACATATAATCCTTGGTACCCTTAAGGTATCTCAACACTCATTTAACTGCATTATAATAGTCTACACTTGGGTTAGCCAGATATTGACCCAGCAGTCCAACAACAAATGCAATGTCCAGTTTAGTGCACACCTGGGCATACATCAAGCTACCAACTGCATTAGAGTATAGGACATTCCTCATAGCCTCTCTCTCAACTTCATTCTTTGGACACTATGCCAAAGATAATCTCTCACCATGAGAGATAAGTGCCACAACAGGTTTACATTAAGCCATATTAAACCTTTGTAGCACTCACTCAATATATGCTCTTTGTGAGAGGCTCAATGAGTGTTGAAATCTATCCTGGTGAATCTGTATACTGTGGACAAATGATGCTTCACCTAAATCCTTTATATCAAAGTGTTTGGCCAAAATTTGCTTTACCTCATGCAACATGGTCAAATCATTTGACGCGAGTAAGATTTCATCCACGTACAGTAATAAGAAGATAACTTTGCTCCCCCTGACCTTATAGTATAAGCATCTTTCAAATTTGTTTTCCATAAAGCCGAACAAGGTCAAAACCTCATTAAACTTTAGGTACCATTTTCTAAAAACTTGTTTCAAACCGTATATTGATTTAGCCAACTTACAAACTTTGTCATTTGCATCTTGATTCTGAAATCCTTCAGGTTGCTCCATATAGACCTCCTCATAAAGGTCACCATTCAGGAAAGCCATTTTAACGTGCATTTGATGTAGCTTTTTGTCATAATGAGCTACTAATGACATAATCACTCTAAATGCATCTTTCGAGGATACAGGAGAGAAGGTAACATTGAAGTCAACTCCTTCTCTGTGAGTCAATCCTCTAGCAACCAAATGCACTTTAAACCGCTCAAGTTGACCCTGTGTGTCCTTCTTGGTCATAAATAGTCATTTGTAACTGACAAGCCTATAATGTTAAGGTAAATCAACAAGCTCTCATACCTTATTGTACCTCATAGATTGCATCTCATCCTTCATTGCTTCCCACCACAAGTTCGCATGTGGTCCAGAAATGGCTTCTGTAAAAATAATTAGATCCACAACATGTCCTATGCGATAGTCTTGCTCACCCAAATAGACTATGTAATCTAATGAGATAACAGGTCAGCTCTTTTTGGTGGATATGCGTAACTACATAGGTTCTTGTAGCTCATAAACCTCTTCTTAAACAGGTATAGGTCCTTGTGCCTACATAGGCATAGTGCTTGGTCCTTCATCTACTGGACTTGACTGTATGAGAGGCGAATATGAAATAATCGTAGTATCCATCCTGCTATCTCCTGGAGGATATGACGATCCTCTCTCATCATAGACATCATATTCCAGAAACTTAGTCGTCTGTGATTCCACTATTCTGACCCCTCCTTATCTACAATAAAATTTGTAACCCTTAGAGTGGTCAGGATAACCTATTAAATATCTACAAGTGGAATGAGGTTGCAATTTGCTCTCATAAGGATTATATAATCTTACCTCAGCAGGGTTGCTCCACACACGAATGTGTGCAAGGCTTGGCTTCCACCCTTTTCAGAGTTCAAAAGACGTCTTAGATACTGACTTACTTGGGACTTTATTCAAGATATACAATATCGTCTTGATGACTTCACCCCAAAGGTATTCAGGTAGGTTAGTCTTGTTCTGCATTGACCTCATCATGTCCTTTAGGGTGCGATTACCACTGTCGGCCACACTATTTTGCTTAGGACTACCTGGCATAGTGAACTGAGTAACTATTCCAACTGATTCCAAATAACTAGCAACCCCATGTCTGCCATAGTATTCTCCTCCCCTATCAGATCTAACTATCTTTATTGATTTTTCCAACTGGTTCTCAGCCTTAGTCTTAAAGATCTTGAACTTATCAAGAACTTCAGACTTTTCCTTAAGCAAGAACACATAGCCATGGTGGGAATAATCATCTATAAATATCAGAAAATATCTAGCATCGCATAATGTAACTATATAGGGACCACTAATGTCTGTATATATAAGGTCCAATAAACCAGAAGTACGAGTTGACCCCTTTTTTTATCTTGGTCAACTTATCTCTACAACAATCGATACATGTTTCCAAATCACTATAAGTCCAGAGTTTAGAGAATATTATCCTTTATCAATCTCTCAACATTCTCCCTAGAAATGTGGCCAAGACGTTTATGCCACAACATATACAATGTTTCCTTTATGAAGGCTCTCTTTCGCATAACAAGTTCGGCAACATAAGAAGAGGCATATGTTTCGTTAGGAGTAAGACACATTCTATATAATTCGTAGGATAAGAAGTTAGTTATGATATGTCTTGCATTGAAAGAAATGTTTACAATCGAAGTATCAAATACAAAATGATAGCCCTCTTTATCCAAAACTGATACAGAGATCAAATTCTGTCTAAAAGATGGTATATAAAACTTGCCTAGTAAAATTAATACAAACCCCGTATCGAGGTTCAAGCCTACATCTCCTACAAACAAAACATTCAACTCTTCATTGTTGCTGACCATCAGCTTCTCGTCTTCTTTAGTTGACCTTCTCCTAGATCTGAACCCCTACATTGTAGAAGCAACTTGATTTGAAGCTCTACTATCTAACCACTAAGAACTTAATGTGGTTATAGTACATTAGATTCATGAATCATATAGGCCGAGGAGTTACCTGACAGTTTCTGCTTAACCTTCCACAACTTATACTTCAGGCAAATAATGTATGAGAAAATTAGTTATAAATGCAAAAACCAAATGCACGGCCAAATAATCACATACTAGTACTAAAAACATTGTCTTTAAACTTTATCTGAGACTTTTATTTAAAAATTTCTCAATAAGAGTAGCTATCGTACTTTCCCAAATACCGAACCTACCACATAAGACATTAAACCTTAAGTGTCACCCTTATGTGTAATTCGGAGCATGAAAATGCACTCAAAATTAGCTTTAAAAAAGTTTAAAACCTTTTTCCAGAATCAAATTACCAACATAATAAATCCATAAAAATTTAAAAATCACATTAAAAATTCCCCCGACCTAGAAACTGACCTAAAAAGACTCGAGGCAACTTTATGAAAATTCTAAAAATTTTTCTTTTTTAATTTATGGATGATGTCAGCAATATTGTAGCGCTGACGTCAGCAGGCGTCATGCTTGCAAATGTCAAGGGGGCGCGTGTGCGTTGCATGGGCGCATAATGACGCGCACAAGATGCGTCTAGCGCATGCTTCGCACGCACACGTCATGCGCATACGTGCTTTCACTGTGCGATGCATGCATTGCAAGTGCCACCACGTGTCCGAATCACTATCGTTCGCATGTCGGGACAAATGACGCGCCCGCGCAATGCACGAGCCATCCATCCCACGACTGTGGGAGAATCGGCCATGTGAGACACGTGCGTTGCACGCGTCACACGTATCTGTCACCCTCTGAAGCCACATGGGATGACGTGATTGACGCGTGCAATACATACGCCAACCAAACCGCCATGCGTGTACCACACGACGGTGCTACATTAATCTCCATACACACGCACCTGATGGTGCAATCACCCTCTAACGGGGAGGGCAATTTTCGGTGATCCTTGGATCTTTTTGTTGCACTTTTTGGCCCTTTTTCATAGCTAGCTTTATGTATATCACTTTTACGTAATTATATACACACAAAAAAAGAATCAAAAACTGATGAAAACCAAAATGGATGAAAAATGAAAAACTTTCGTTTCTGGCGACCCAATCACGTAACCGATTTGATACCACATGTAACACGTAGCATGGAACTAATTATGTTTCCCGGATCGTTCATGAAAGGGTTAAAAATGAAGGAAATGCGGAATACTTGATTTCAATTCAATCTTGACTTCCGAAGCAGCTTTTGTGGCCAAAACGAGCTCCAATCTCCAGAGACCTTCACAGAAAACGTTCATTGATGTGGTTAATGCATTTCTACAGTTTTCTTAATACGAAAGCGCTCTTAATGGGTCAGAGGATCCGTATGCTTATGAATGATATAAGCAATTTTAGGAGACCTTAACCTTTATATATAGTTTCCATTCGGGCTTCCCTATCACAAGCTCGATATAGGCCCGGTCCACACTAATCGAAATCTATTGTCCTCCTAGACTTCGACCCATTAATTTAGATCATTTGTTAGGTCACTTTTACCTTTATATGGATCAAATTAAGTAACTTAAACGATAAGTTATTGAAAAATTGAAAATTACAATTAATAGTTGTCCAACATAATGAAAAAGGAGAAAATTGTCCAACAGTTCCTGATCATCTTGGTGCAGCTCAGGAGTCACATGCTAAACTTCACCACAAATAACAACCCAAGATTTTCGACTTTGTATTGGATCTTATCAAGAGAACTAAATTGAGTTTAATTAAAGTGCCATTCAAAAAATTTAGAATTTAAAACTCAAATTTAACCTACCTACAAATTAATAGACCTAATTTTTAAACCTTCCATATATTATAAAATTTTAATTTTAAATTTGACTCATAAACTCATAGTTTATTAAATAACAATGATTTATATCTAAATATGAAATGACATCATATATATATATAAATATTAATCATTTGTCAGATAAAAATAACTATAAAAATTGTAGTAAAATAAATAAATATTTTTAGAAAATTCATAACAAAAATTAAATCAGTAAATAAATATAAAAATAGGTAATACTAAATAATAAAATATTTATTTGAATATTAAATAAGTTAGAAGTTCTTCAACATATTATTATTTTATGATCTTCATCTTTTACCGTGATAAATAAGTTAAAATAAAATAAGCAATTCAAAAATATAAACACTTGCCTAAATAACTTGTTTTTTTCTACTTTCTTTTATAATAATTATGTGAATGTTAAATTATTATATGATAATTGGTAGTTGACTTAAAGTTAAAAAATTTATAAATATAATTATGAGCTAAATAAGTTTTTCTGGAATCCAAACTCAACCTAAGCATTTTTTTAAACTTAATTTTTAAACCTAAATCTAATATATGGACTAATTCTTAAAACTCAAATCCTTTAATTTTTAAGTTCTCATTAGATCATCTAGACTGGATCAATTTATACAGGCCTAATGAACATCCTAATGCTATACCACCATTGAACCGTCTTCTATCAAGAAAGTCCATATTGTTTTTAACCTGAACTTGTCCCTTCCTCCTGAGGAGAATGAGGATGATCAGCTTGCCGATTAATTAAAAAAATTGTGTGTTTGTGAGTTAATTGATGGTAGATGCTGAAGAATGATTCATAATTTACAATGTCAAGTACCAACCTTAGGACATAATATTACTTAGCTGTTTCATAGTCCTATCTTCATTCATTTTCTCTCTATATTTTATATGAATATTCCTTTTTTTAATTCAATTTTTTATCAATTGATTTTGATTTCAATTTTTTTCTTTTTAGTTTGATGTTATACCTATTTAAAGGTTATAAAAATTTGTATCAAATTCTTAGAAATTTTTATTTTTCTTCCTTTTCATTTTTATTTTCTATTTAAGTTTTTTTATTCGAGCAAAGTAGGATCAAAGTTAAGTTTTTTTAATTGAGTGTACACTTTCATGGAAAATAATGGTATTAATGTGAATATTTCTCAACCTACAATTTTTTATTTCAAATGTGAAATATTATATTATTTTGAGTATCAAGATGAAGATGTTGTTTAAATCTCAAGACTTACGAAATTTGGTTGAGCATGAGTATTCTAATCTTGAAAAAGAGGCTAAATTAAGAGGAAAACAAGAAAGATTTCAAAGCCTTACCTTTTATTAACAAGTAGTAGATAAGAGAATTTTTTTCAGGAATTGTGGCAATAATCGTGATAATGGAGGTACGAAAAATTCTACATAGAACTTTTAAGGTTCTCCGAAGATGATCACTGTTAAACTTCAATCCTTTTATCACAGCTTTGAAACTTTATTTATGAAAAGTGAATGATCTGTTCAAGATTTCTTATTAAGAACATCTACAAATGTCGCTTAAATGAGGTCTTTTATATAATAAATTATCAATCAAACAATAGTTACAAAAGTCTTAAGGAGTTTAACTCTGAAGTTTGATGATGTAGATGTTTCTATAGAGGAATATAAAGATTTACCCTGCTTCTCCTTAGATGAACTAATGAGCCTTTTACTAGCACATGAAGTAAAGATTAAATATGAGAAAAGAGAAAATTAAAGAGAAGGCATTTTGTGAAAGGAGAGATATCCAACTGATAAGATAACATGAGAGAAGTTGCAAGTAGAGGAAGTAACTAAAGAAATTATGGCAGAGGAGGCCAAGGAGGAGTTACGGATCAACTTATAGAAAGGAAATCCATTCAAAATTATTATTGTGAAACTTTTGGTCATGTGGCAAACTATTAGCAAAAGGAGAATCATATATGAGGAGGAGGAGGAGGAGGAGGAGGAGGAGGAGGAAGAAGAAGAAGAAAAGGAAGATAGGAGGAGGTAGAACATAAGATCAAGTTGTTCATGGCTAGACAATAAACCTAGAAGTTTCTACTGATATTTGGTTCTTAGTTAATGGTTGCTCAATGTGAAGTTTGAAGGTGACAAGCAAATGCAAGTTGAAGGTAAAAGAACTACAAAAATAAAAAAAAAGGTTATAATATAGTTAAATTTCTCCATAATTTTTACTTTGCTCTAATTTTGACATAAAATTTATCTGAGTATTGGACAACTTATATCTTTTAGGTAATCTATTTAGTTTGACGAGGGATTATGTATGATTAATTAAAGATAAGAATTCAGATCAATTAGTCATTAATATTTGTATGACATAAAAATAAGCTCTTTACTCTTTAAGTGTCAAGCATAAAACACCATGCTCTTATTCTTAAAGAAAATTACAAGTCTGAATTATAAAATCTTATATATAGGCATTTGAATGTTTAAGGAATAAAGTTGTCAATTAAAAAAGAAATAGTGTTTGAGTTAACTAAAATTGAATCTTTAAATTTATGTAAGGTTTGCGTTTATAAGAAATAAATTAAAAAACATTCCCCGTATGAAATTTTTTAAAAAGCATCTAAATGTCTTAATCTTATGCATAATTAAAAAACATTTCCTGTATGAATTTTTTAAAAAAGCATTTAACTGTCTTAATCTTATGCATATTGATTTATGTGGTCCTATAAATTTGGAGTCGTTTGGTAGAATCAATATTTTTTATTGCTCATTAATGATTATAGTTGGATAAGTTGGATTATTCCAATAAATTAGTGAGAAATATTTGAGAACTTTAATAAGTTCGAAGCATTCTTAAGAATGCAAGCAAAAGGTGTTTTAAGGTGCTTTAAACAGATATAAGAAGAGAGTTTGTGTCGTGTATCTCATTAATTTAATCGTTTTTCATGTGAAACTTGGTATTCATAAGAAATTGATTATATTATGCTCACTACAACAAAATAAATTTATTGAACAAAAAATTGCACTATTGTAGAAATGGCTATAAAAATGTCGAGAGTTGAAGGCCTTTCAAGATGTTGAAATATGAATCCTTCGTCTATTTGTTACACATCAATCTTTTTTGTCGTTTTCTCCCATGGTGGTTACGATTGCAATTCTTTATTTTGTAGGTGTACATATTCTAGATGGTTTTCATGATAAGGTGTAAATAACGAATGTTTTTTCTTTTCTTAGCAAAGCACAGGAACCTCGTGTTTGCTTTTGTATATATTGAATATTTGTATTCCTTTACAGAATAGAAGAAAACTTTTCCAACATTACTGTTCCATCCTTTTACTCTGTTCTACTATGTTTTCCTCTACGATAACAGAGCATTAAATCTGTCTATTATCTACCTATACGTAATCTGCTCATAGTATCATAGCCTACCTCTTGAATCTGCGATTTTCTACTTACCTTGATTTAAACCTAGTACCATTCTTCTCTTTACTATTTCATCATGGTGACAAATGATGAAGTTGTTGACCCTATAAATAGAGCTACAAACTTAATTCAAAATGCAGACGATCCTCTGTTTTGCAAGGATCTGACAATCCTAGAATGGCCCTCGTGACTGTACTGCTCAATGAAAAAAATTTTCTGACATGGAACAGATCCATTAAGAGAGCTCTAGCGGCTAAAAACAAACTGGGTTTTATTAATGGCAGCCTAGTGGAGCCAACAAATGAAGCGGCTCGCTCGAAATGGAGAAGGGTGGATGAAATGGTTAGCTCATGGATAATTAGTTCCATGCAAAAGGAAATAGCAGAA
>JAOSBM010000204.1:18885556-18897057 GCA_027568955.1 Erythroxylum tenue | reverse complement strand
ACATGATATATCAAGCTACCAAAAACCCCTACATATCAATAACCTAACCAAATACACTCCTTCTACCTACCCCTACAATGTACCGAAACACTTGTCAAATGCACATATATGCTTTGTTGCCAATTTATCTGAAGTGCAGGAGCCAAAAATGTACCAGGAGGCAAGGGTCAATCCAGAATGGGTGAAAGCTATGCATGAAGAGATTGAGGCTTCAGAGAGGAACGAAACATGGGAAATCACTGAACTACCAGCGGAAAAGAAGCCTATAGGATGCAAGTGGGTATTCAAAGTGAAATTGAAGGAAGAAGGGAAAATTGACAAATTCAAGGCAAGGTTGGTAGCAAAGGGTTACAATTAAGTTGAAGGAGTAGACTTTCATGAGAGTTTTTCGCCTGTGGCTAAGGTAGTGACTGTCATGATTTTTTTTTCTGTTGCCGCATCCAAGTCATGGAATCTACACCAACTTGATATTAACAATGCATTCTTGCATGGTCATTTGGATGAGGAAGTTTTTATGGAGTTACCTGAAGGATATGACAAGGCTAAACCAACTCAAGTTTGCAAACTAAGAAAGTTATTGTATGGACTTCGACAAGCCTCTAGGCAATGGAACACAGAAATGACGTCAAAATTGCAGGAGTATGGTTTTACACAGTCATATCATGATAATTGCCTTTTTATTCTCTCTAAGTCCAATATATTTCTAGCTTTGCTAGTATATGTCGATGATGTGTTGATTACAGGGAATTCTGAAGAGGAGATTGCAGCAGTGAATTTTTTTTGAATGATAAGTTTACTATCAAGGATCTTCACCATGCTATATATTTCCTTGGCTTAGAAATCACGAGATCAAAGAATGGTATTTATGTAAACCAAAGGAAATATGCTTTAAATTTGATTCAAGATGCAGGGCTGATGGGAAGCAAGCCTATTGCTACACCGTTAATGAAAGGACACAAGATGAGCATTGATGATGGTCCAAAATTAGAAGATCCTTATTCATACCGACAGTTAGTAGGAAGGTTACTCTATTTGGGATACACAAGACCTGATTTGGCTCATGGTACACAGCAACTTAGCCAATACGTACATGATCCTAGACAGCTTCATTTGAAAAATGCTCTGCATATCTTGAGATACCTGAAGAACAGTCCCTCCTTAGGACTGTATTTTCCAGCAAAAAATTCATTGAAACTAGAAGCCTTTTGTGATTCAGATTGGGGCTCTTGTATTGATAACAGAAAGTCATTAACAGGGTACTGCATTTTTCTAGGCAATTCACTTGTTAGCTGGAAAACGAAGAAGCAAACAACGGTGTCGAAGTCCTCAGCTGAAGCAGAATACAGGTCCATGGCATCAACAGTATGTGAATTGCAATGGATCTCATATATCCTGAGAGATTTCCAAATCCCAGCATCTACTCCTATACCTCTTCACTGTGACAATCAGGCTGCGTTGCACATTACAGCCAATCCAGTTTTCCATGAAAGAACAAAGCATCTGGATATAGACTGTCAAGTTGTGAGGGAACAGTTTAAGGTAGGCTTCATTTCGCCGAAAAAGATTTCATCATCTCAGTAACTGGCAGACTCTTTCACGAAGATTCTTTGTGCTCCGTTGTTCAACAAGCTAATCTCCAAGTTAGGCCTTTGTGATTGTTACCAGGCCTTAACTTGAGGAGGGGATGTTGAAATATGAAGCCTTCGTTTATTTGTTACACATCAGTCTTTTTTGTCGTTTTCTCCCATGGTGGTTACGATTGCGATTCTTTATTTTGTAGGTGTACATATTCTAGATGGTTCTCATGATGAGGTGTAAATAACGAATGTTTTTTCTTTTCTTAGAAAAGCACAGGAACCTCGTGTTTGCTTTTGTAGATATTGAATATTTGTATTCCTTTACAGAATAGAAGAAAACTTTTCCAACATTACTGTTCCATCCTTTTACTCTGTTCTAGTCTGTTTTCCTCTACGATAACAGAGCATTAAATCTGTCTATTATCGACCTATACGTAATCTGCTCACAAGAAGTCTTAAGTGGTTGCTACAACAATCTACTTACAGAATTTATCATCAATAAAAGTTGTGTTGAATCAAAAAATCCTATGAAGCTTATATGGTAGGAGACATTCGGTAAGCCACTTAATATTTTTTGTTACATTTCTTATACTTAGGCATATTCTTATATTTATAGCAAGTTAGATGAGAAATGTGTTAAATTTATCTTTATTGGTTATTACTCTTAATCAAAATTGTATAGGTCATATAACCATATAAATGGTAAAGTGATTATCAGTAGAAATCTTAAGTTTGATTTTTAAAAAAAAAAGTAAGGTGTACATGGGATAAAAACAAAAGCAAGCTTGCACTTTGGGCCCTCAACAAAAGTTGTGTTTGAGCTTTTTTTTATAACTAAACCTAAAAAGATTACCACCCCTAGTTTTTGTCAAAATTTTCCTTGGATATAATGGGTTTTATTGATGTTTAATAAAGTTTTCTTTTAAAATTAGTCAATTTTTATGCCACTTATTATAAAAAGATGTTCCCTATGAATTTATTGATGAATGTTGTATTGCTTTTAACAGCTTAAAGAGGGGGCTAATTTTGGCTCTTATCATTGTTGCCCCAAACTAGAACCTACCCTTTGAACTGATGTATGATGTTGGTGACTAGATAGTGGGGAGTCTTAGGCCGAAAACAAGATAAGAAATTTCATATTATACATTTATTTTAGTAAAGTTCTTAATAAAGCAATAATAATTATGACACCATTGAGAAAGAACTCTCTATTATTGTGATTTCTTTGAGAATTTTAGATCTTTTCTAATTGCTCAATAATTGAATTCAATTCAATTTCAATGGTTAAAGTCAAAAGTCTTTACAAAATTATCTTTTAAAAAAACTAATATAGTTTGATTTCTCAACTTACTTAGTAGTCTCTAAAGTGATCATTTATACTGATCATTCAATGTTGAAATATCTATTATTTGAAAAGTATGCCGAGCAAAGGATAATTTATTGGATTCTTCTTTTGTAGGAATTTTACTTAGAAATTCTAGACAAGAAAGGGTCACATAATTTAATAACAAATCACTTATTGAAATTATAATAAAAAGACTATGAGGATGAGGAACCTATTAATGATCAATTTCCTGATAAGAGGCTTTAGGCTATTCATCACTATGAAGCCCCTTAGTTGCATATTTTATAAATTTTCTTTCTTCAAAAATCATCCTAGCAAATCTTCTTCACCATCAAAGGAAGAAATTTATCTCTGAGGTTATATCAAGAAGATTTTCCTTTATTCTAATTATCATTAATGTTAATGGATGTATTTTCAACCACTCATCATCCTCAAATAAGTTTTCAAGTAGGTGCATCTAATTAGGAGCTTAAGTGAATTTTGGAAAAATGGTTAATATTTCATTAATGTCAGTTTTAGTATACCTCAGGTTATCATTAATGGTAATGGATGTATTTTCAACCACTCATCATCTTCAAATCAGTATTCAAGTTTATGCATCTAATTGGGAGCTTAAGTGAATTTTGGAAAAATGGTTAATATTTATAAGAGGATTGGTTATTAAACTTAATGATTCTCTTTATGCTTATAGGATAGCTTTCAAGAACCCCCATAAATATGTCTCTTTATCGATTGGTGTTTGACAAATCTTGCCACCTCCTAGTTGAGATTGAGCATAAGGTTTTATGAACGATAAAGAAAATCAACTATGACTTTAAGTTAGTTGGTGAGATGAAGCCTCTCTAATTGAATGGGTTAGATAAGTTTTTAAGTGATTCTTTTAAAATAAAAGGAGTAGTCCAAGACTTTCCATAACATAATTATCGTGAGGAGAGAATTTAAAGTAGGAAGAAAGTTTTGACTTTTCAATTATGATTTTAAATTATTTCTAAATAAATTAAAGTCATTATAATGGAAATGCAAACCTATGGAGCCATCAAAGTTAAAGTTATAGACAGAAATCAATTCTTGTTCGATGGATAATGATGAAAGCATTATTTGAAAAGTGATAATATTTATGACATTCATACAAATTCTTTCAATTATTAACCCCATTTGGTGATCCAGTCTAGCTGAAAGACTTCTAAAAGTTACATATTAGGAGGCAACCCAATATTCTAACCCTAGTTTCTTTTATTTTCCTAGATTTATATTTTTATTAATTTTTAATTTATTTTTTATAGGTAATTGTGTGTTGGACTTTTGTGGATTCTACACACCAACTTGGTATTCATAAAAGGGAGAATTCTCTACCTTCGTTGTATTTTATGCATGTTCTTATGGTTTTATTTATTGGGCATTAAGGATAATGTCCAATTTAAGTATAGGGTCAATTTATATGAATTTTTGAAAATTGGAAATTATATTTTTAGTGTTTTAAGTTCAATTTTTTATTTTTGTTTTCTTTCCTTTTATGCTAGGCTATATGGTTAGGTTCTTATAACGGCTTTAAGTTGATGGAATTAGTTTATACACGATCCAAGTTGAGATTGATTGATGAGAATCAGATGTATGATATAATTAAGTAATTGCTATGTAAATCTTCTTTGTGAATAATATGAAAACAATTTGTTAATTGATTGTAATTTTATTTGATTTGAGTGATTCCATGAGAAGTTAGGCCTTTACGAAAAAAAATCTTTCTTATGTGGATATCTTCATTGATTTTGAATTCCTGGAACTTGAATTTAATCTTTTGGAGAATGCATGTAAGATGTGTAGAAGTATTAAGATGATAAAGGAACTCAAAATTTGAGTCTAAACCAAATTATCTACCCTTTATAGATTAATTCATTAGCGAACTCCTTTAAACCTTATATAAATTTTAAACTTTTTCTCGATAACTCTTCCCTAAAGAACCTTAAGCATAAAAGAAAAATGTATTTACTCCCTAATTCATGATTGGTAGTTATTTAACTTTTTATATATATATTTCTGGGAATAGGATGTAATAAAATAAGTGTTGGAGAATTAACAAAGTGTGTGAAATAAGCAACGTAAAAGAGAGAATCTCATGTTAATTTAAAAGGTTAAAAAAGAGAAAAGGAGTATTGAAAATTAATTGGCACGGATACTAATGATTGGAAAGAATAAAGGAAAATAGGTTATTGCAAGAATATGAGGAGTTAGTGAAATGACAACCAATTTATTTGTTATTGCTTTACTAATGACGAATATTTTTATTTCTCGTATTCTCTTTCCTTTATAGCTTACTTAACTCTTTGGCCCTATTATAACCTTATTCAAATTCCTTTTGATTTTTTCTTGCAAACATTTATTTAAGTAGTGAAGAATAGATGATTTTCAAGCTTATGGCAAGTTCATTTTTCATAAGAAGATGATGTGAGAACCTCACTAAAATTTGAAACACCAATATGATTTAGTGATATCTTGTAAAGATATGTTAAATTAAAGTATTTGAGCTTAATGAATGAGGTACAATACTATTTATATTGTTTTTTATATTGTTATTAATTTTACAAATATTGTGTGTTTAAGTTTTGTAATTCAATTGAGACATAAATTTATATATCCTGTGTTATTAACTATGAAGTCGACTAATGTGTTTAGGTTAATATTTGAAGGCAGTATTTATCTATACTCTTAAAAGACTATAACTCCTCCACTAAGGACACCTAAGGGTTTAAAGGCTTATGACATATACTAAATGTTACTGTACACCTACGAAAGCGAAGTTATTTCTAGAGTTTGAGGACTAAAATGACAAAAATGATAAACCATAAGAGGTCCAGGTTTAATTAACATTTATAACTTCTAACTCATTCTTTAATATTGTCTAATTACTTTACATTAAGATTTTTGTTATATTTTTAACAAAAATTTTAAGTTGTGTCAAAATAATTTTAGGTAGACATATAATTGAAAATGATGCGTGTCTAATTAGAATATCATGTAAGATTTATATTAAAAACATTGTCAAAAATACTAATATAAAGTGATTAGCAAAAACGAAAGACTAAATTAAAAAGTTTCATATTCAAAGGATTAAAATAGATGATTGTGTTAAGTTCCACAACTGAAAATATGATTACTCATAATGCATACATAAAATGATGGATAATGTATGGAATACTACAAGAAGTAATCATACAATATATTCTTTTTTTATTCTACTTGGCAATTCAAACATAACAAATAGAGTTTGTCGTCCGTGGGCAAAGTTTAGTATAAGAAAAAAAATATGTATAAGACTTGATCTTAGTTTGTTTAGTACACTACTTCATGTTATATAATGAGGCTAAAGTTATAAATGACCTCCAGGCGTCTCATAAAAGGTCTAAGTTAGTTCTTGTTATTATCTCTAGTACCTTTTTTACATTAACATTTATAAAATAATATTATTTTCACCATAAAATCTTAATCCATTAGGTTTCTATTTGGTCTTCATTATTGGACTACTAACTTATCTAACCTAAAAGGGGAAAAGCCTTTGGAAAATACACAACAGACCATCTTTCTCTTTATTCTTATTTCAAATGTTAAAGCTCAGGGAATCCTTTGCTAAGAACAATAAATGTATGGTAGGAAATGGTGAAACCGCTTCATAGTGTCTTTATAACTGGAGTAAAGTTGGGCCTCTGTGTAACTGTTAATCTATGCAAACAAACATGAATAGTTTTCCTATAAATTCCAGTATGAAAGTTTGGATTAACTTAAATCAATATATGAACGTACTTGTAAATGAAGCTCACATCTAGCCAGAGTATGAACCTAATAATGATAAATAAAAGCATTTATATGTGTGGCTTGCACACCCCTCAAGTAAGAAATGAGATAAGAAAAGGAGTGCTAAGAACCAGGGGATTATGCCAAAGTTGATATAAAGTGGGATAGTCCAAGAACATGTCATCCAAAGTGTCTTTCTTCATATGGTTGGTTACCAGGACCAAGCATGTTACTCTTGATTACATCAACTACTTGAATATCACTAATATTTATTATCTATGTAAAGAAAACTTAAAACACATCTACTTTAACAGTAAATATTACCAGGATATTTGGAAAGGTGTATTGGAGTTATACCATCTTAACAAGTTGGGCCTTAATATCTTTGAATTCAAGGAATTGTTGCAAGTAGAAGGAACTTAACCAAAGGTGATAAAGAACTGATTATAATAGCATTTGAATCTCGTTTATGCAATGTATAGAAGGAAAGGAATGTTAAGTGCTTCATGGATGTGGAAAGTCCTAAGGAAGAGTTATAAGCCGAGATCATTTAGTGGCAAATAGGCTAGGGACTACTGTGATAGACTTGCACACTTATAATAAGTTAGCTGGGACTGAAGGTTAGTTCAGTTATTGTTTCTTCTAGTTTGAGTATTTTGTTAGAAGTTTTGATTATTGTAAGTTGTAACTAGCCTTGCTTTCCCTATTAGGGTTTCCAATATTATCTCTTTACCTTAAAAAAACTTGTCTGACTTATCAAACCAAATGGACAACCTAGACCCACTGAATATTGATGTAGATTTTTTCAAACTTAAAATTTTGTTTAAATTTTATTTTCTTGATTTTAGTATAATTTTAATTAATAAAAGTTAAAAAATATTATATTCTATTAATATTATCTCCTTTCAATTTCCATGACCCATCTTCGATGAACCTCCTCCACCACCATCTTAACCTCTACCACTCTCCTTTACCCCACCACCATTTTAACCTCAAAATGCCACCACCATTATAACTATACCTCCTTGCCTCCAGAGGGAAGGTCCTTCCTTTTTTCGCCGATTATGAGAGAGGAAGGATTCATGACACCATGATTCGTAGCCACGTGCTCTAATCCTCTAAGCTATGGGGTCCATCTAGTCTCTACTAGATATGTTCCCAGGAGTACCCTAAAAAGGAACCTTTCCTCTTCCCAACCATTCTATCATTTCTGATTAGACCAAATAAGATTCTTAGATAGAGATGAAAGAAAGTAGACAGGAAACATTAAAAAGAAATTTTAATTATAATGAAGAATAATAAATATGAGTAAACTATAGGAATCCATATTTAAAGACTTCAACATTTCTAGTAGAATACAGATTAAAGAAAAAGAAAATGACACAAAAAGATCTTAATCTCAAAAAAGAAGGGAAGATATGGCAAAATTGGTGGACACTATAGACTTAATTAGATTGAGCCTTAGTATGGAAACTTACTAAACTATCCAATTTAGGGAAACCATGGAATTAAAAAAATGAGTAATCCTAAGCCAACTCATGTTTTGCAAAAGCAATCAAAAGTTTATAAAGATAGAAAAAAAGATAGGTTCAAAGACTCAATGGAAGTTGTTCTAACAAGGGGAGTTGACGGTTTTGCATTAGTAAAGTAAAGTAAAGTAAAGGAATCCTTCTGCAAAAACTACAAAAAAGAGAAAATAAAGGCTAACCCTATATACATATGTACTGAATTCCTATCTTAAATGACAATCGACAACATAAATCTCCTTTTTTGGATATTTATATGAAAAATGAAATAAAATAAAAAAATGTTTGAAAACTATTCTAAGTTGAAGAAAGGATCAAATATGAATTGATCAAATCATTCACTGGACAGTCTGATAAATAACTGATTGATCAGACAACAATAAAGATAGAGTCTTATTGTACATATCAATATTGACAATAAGAAAATTTATAATAAGAAGAAAACTCGTTGACTTTTGAAATCGTGAGGGGTTCAAATCCCTCTATCCCCCAAAACAAAAAGGCCTTTTCGGCTCTCTAATTATTTATCATATTATGATTATATTCTCTCTTTTAGTTCATGGTTCAAGATTTGTTATCTTTCTCCAGCACTCGATTCTTTCACAAACATATCAACTCTAAAATTTTTTCCCTTTTATAAGTCTTCTAATAGATATGATACATACACAATTAAACATCTTTAAGCAAAATAGTAAAGAAATCTCATTGGAAATTGTAATAAATTGACAATTGTAATAATTACCAATTCACCATCGAGGTGCCAAACCTTCCCATCGAAGTGAGCTATTGGGGGAGATCAACTTGTTATCCCCAAATTAACTTTTATCCATTGAGCGACAACCCTTCCACTCGGCACCTTCAGCTCACTAAGGCCGACTTTTGTCCTTGCTCGATAGGTGGGTCTTGTAGTCAAGCTCCCTTCTGTCTTTTCACTCAAGAGCCAATCTCCATCTGGCCCGATGAAACCTTTGCATGTCTCTGTTACCTTGTGTCAAGACCTACGGGCCCCATATAAACTATATACATTGTCTTTAAAACCTCTCTCTCACTTCTAATCAGTTCTTTGGTGTTATTCCTCTTCGACTCTAAGTCATTTTTTTATCTTTGCTTTCTTAATCCCTTTAACGATATGCTTAATGAATTGTTTCCTATTGAACTCTTTTTCAACAAAATTTAAGCTCTATAAAGTGCAACACTTTTACAACTATAATGACATGGGATTAATGGCTAATAGTTCATAGATCTTAAAACAATTGTCTTCCAAATTTTGATTTTTTTTCCTAGTGAAACCGTAAAACTAAGTTTTTTTCCACTTATGTGGACTTTGTTGATCTTTTAGATAGAGAATATGCTTCTTAAACATTAACACTGGTGTAAAACTAGAAAAAAAAAGGTTCTTATATAAATAAAAGTTTACTCACCCTTAGAACTATTATTTGCAAGTTAAGGTGAGACATTTTTTCATGTTAGTCATTTAAAAGTCCAAAATATACTTGGTTATAAATTTACGATGTTGAAACATATTTTATAAATGTTTTGGAGTAGTAAAAAGAGAAATGAGCATATACCTTATAGAGATTCTAAGCTAAGTCATATACTACAAAACATCTTGGGAAGCAATGTCAAAATATCAGTCATTTGCATTATGAGCCCCGTACAGATTTATGTTTAGCAATCCAAAAACACCATTTCTTTTGCTAGTTGTGTTAAAGAGGTTGCCACCAATTTACAAGTCAATTTGTGATATCTAATAAGGCCCTAATTAAACAATTGCAAAAAATGTTGGCTAGGCTTGAGAGTCAATTGGCAAGCCTAATGTCAACTTATGTTGTAATTAGGATGCGGACCACGTCATTGCAAAGGTGAGTAAATCCCATTGTCTTATCCCAAACATAACCAAAGGTAAATGTTTTTAGTGTATAATGCAATAATGATCTAACCATATACTATGTATATTATTAGGAGCAATCCTAATTAAGAATTTTACACATTGAAATTGCTACAAAAGGATTAAGAGATTAAAGAGTTAACTTAGCAACGTGATATAGCTCTATCTCATTTTGAGGATTTGTTTAAAATAGTTAGAGAAGATTGATATTAGCCCCGGAAATTTTTTTTATTAATAAGCATGATTAGATTAAATTGATGTCTTAATAAATTTAATTGAGTGACATTAATTAGATAGGTAACATTAATTAAGTTAGGTAGCATGAATTAAATGAAATTAATGTGTTAGTTGGTTAGTTGGGCTTAAGTTGAGAATAAAAGAAGAATAGCCTTAAAAGACTAATAGGCTTGAATGGGCTTATGGGCTTGAAGCATGCATGAAGAAATGGGCTTAAGTGGCTTGGGGAAAGAAGATAAGAAGGAAGGGATGTGAGTTAGGCTTTGGGCTTGGGCTTAAGTAACTTAAATGAGGTATAAAAGAGAAATGAAAGAAGAAAAGAAGGAAGTGTCTTGCAAAGAGGGGGGAGTGTCGAAAATTGAGGGAGAAAAGAGAGAGAAGTTCGTGGAAGGAGGAAGAAGAAGGAAGAAAAGAAGGCTTGTGCTAGGGTTTGACTTTCCAAGAGATCAAGAGGTGTTTTCAAGTAAGTTCAAGAAGGAAAAAGGTGTAGGAAGGCTTAAGCTTCATCTTGAACCAAGAAATCACTTGGTTAGTTGGAGATTCAAGGTAAGTCTTGTGTTTAAGTTTAAGTTTTGATTGGGTCTTGGCTTGAGAAGCTTAGATTTAAGATGGGTTTAGTGATTCTAAAGTTAATTTCATGCTTTGGGTCATGTGGATTTCCAATTGGAGTTATGTTGATTTGGTTCTTGTTGATCTTGAAGAAGGGCAAGAAAGAGGAGAAGAACAAGGAGAGGATCACTCCTAGACAAGGGTTTAAACACATTTCAGGTGGGTTTCATTTTTATCTTTATGTTAATAAGTAATAAATGCTATTTAACTAATGACATTAATGAAATCCAACTTTTTGAAAGTAAGAATTGATTGTGTTTTGAATGCTAGTTAATTTGTCCATAATTGTCATTATGTGAGATTAATTGCTTGAACTTGTCATGAATTGATTGAGCATGTATGTTAGTGAAATCATGAAATGTGAATTAAGCATGGAATCCATTTTTCAAGAATCAGTTATTTGGATGCATGGAAATCCATTTTCAAGAATCATTCAGTTGGACAAGAAAAGTCCAGTTTTTATGCATGAATTATATGTTATGTGAGTTAGGTTAAGTCCACCCAGTTATGTCACGTCGACGTTGACCAGTATA
>JAOSBM010000204.1:18858723-18870495 GCA_027568955.1 Erythroxylum tenue | reverse complement strand
AACATATTGGATTAATCTTTGATGGATTTTATATGCATACTTTTATGAATAATTTATATTTGTTTTCACCAATTTTTTAAATAATTTTTTATCATATATATTGATATGAATAGGTTCTGGTTACCCTGAAAATCGAACCTGAAAATAGGTTAATCGATCCTATAGGTTCTTTAGGTTCAGGTTCAGGTTCGTGAAATTGCCGAACCTGACATTCAGGTTCAGGTTTAAGTTATTTATGAACGGATCAGATTACCTAACCATGAACACCCCTAACCATAAACACACCTGGTTCGAACCCGTCAAGAGTAATCGTCGTGCTTTTGACAATGTCCACCCTAAGACGTGGGAGTAACATAAGTCAGTATCAAAGCCCGAAATGCTGGCATAGTCGCTCGGCTCTCTTTTAGCCCAAACCCGTCGAAAGTTCCGCCCGAACAAGATTACCACATGAATTTTCATAGTATAGACGGAAAAAATTTCGAATGACTGAAGTGAAGAAACTGAAGCGAAAGCCAAATTCTGAGGACGAAGACACTAACAAGATGTGTTTTGAGATGACCCAAAAACACAGGAGTGGAGGGTGATGCTTTTGGTGTTGTAATATTACTTCGTCAGAGCATATACATTTTTACAGGTTTGGACCTGTCATTCGATTGGATCTCGTACTTTTCACGTAGCTTTCGCTTGTGCTCTTACTGAGTATTAAGGTAATACCTTGTCTTCCTTCTTCTGCTTTGACCCTTTTAACGTATGGAAGTTTCGTTCAAAACTTCGAAGTTATGTTTATAGAAGTTGATAACTCGGGTTGAATTCCGTCTATAGTTGTTTCTACTGAGGAAAAAAAAAAAACCGAACCTTTTCTCTATAGACATAAACTAGTATATTTGTGTTCTTTTGATGTCTGCTTTTATTTCTTGTCATGTTGGGTTGTAGTGGATTGGAAATCCAATAATGATGGAGAGAGCAGAGTCAGGGCAGAAGTTGTATACACGTATGCGACTCTGGGAATTTCCAGATAAGTATGTGATTGAACCCACTGACGGGTCCTCAGGTTCCCCTTTGGCGATCACCCGGGCTGATGGCTCCATGAATGTGATAGGTATGCTATTTGTTTTAACATAATTTCCTAGTTTGTTTCTGCGGATTCTATTTTTTCTTTAAGGTAATGAGGTGATGTTTTTGGATCTCCAGATGGAGTTCCAGAATGCAACGCTCTTCGAGTTCCTAAAATTCAGACCATTTTTGGGGTTGTTGGAATGCTAAAGCTCGTGGCAGGTAATACAATAATTGCAAAAGTCATCTTAAACTAAGAAGCGAAATTTTCTTAACTTTCATTTGCTTCAATGTCTTTGTTGGCTCAATTCTTTACTTTTCCACGGCTCATATATCAATTCATTAGTTATATCTGATGACCAGATGTTTACTTCTAGTAAGTTGATGTGTGTTTTGTTCTTTTTCAACTCCGTAATTGCAAGTTTTCAATTTTATAACATAACAATGGTTCTCTCTATGCCATTAGGATCATACTTAATAGTTATAACAGAACGGGAATGTGTTGGATCATATCTGGGACATCCAATCTTCAAAGTTACATCACTGAAAACTTTTCCTTGTGATCACTCATTAAGAAGTTCCTCTGCAGAGCAGGTGAGTCTACTCCTGTCTATCGTCCTTTCTGTTCATGTGACTGCATAATCTTCTCACTTCTGCCTTACCTTTTGCAGAAAAAGGTTGAGAATGAATTTGCTGCACTGCTTAATGTTGCTGAGCGCACTTCGGGTCTGTATTTCTCATATGATACCAACTTAACACTAAGGTGAGTGTTTGCTTAATTTCACTGGCATCTTTTTATCTTTAGGGAATGATGTGCAACCCACTCATGTTAAATTGTTGTCGAAACCTTAGATCTGGCAGTTGATGTGAACTTGAATTTCCTTACCATCCTTTAATGAGTAAAAACATGGAATGCATGCTAAAAGCTTCAGATCTTGCAATGCCATAAGAGCTGTAAGCTTCAAAGTTTCATCTTTCACAAGGAAAATACAGAAGTAAATTCATTTGAAGTCTGAAAAATGGAGTATTATTCCACTCTCAGTTGTACCACAAGATGGTTACTGAAGGTACAGTGTTAAGTATTAGGGAGTTAGCAGTGTTTGTAAGAAGAAGCTAAATTAAGAAACATAGGTTGTCCCATCAGATCAGGGGCGGATGTACATTGGGGGCAAGTGGGGGCACTGCCCCCACATTTTTTAGAAAAATTTATATAAAAATATTATTATTATTATTATTTTATTAAATAAAATAAATTTTGCCCCCACTCAAAATTTTTTTGCCCCCATTAAAAATAAAATTTTGCTCCCACTCAAAAAAATTTCTGGATCCGCCCCTGCATCAGATGGTACAACTAAATGATGAAGCATTTGATCAGCAGGGTTCTATGCATGCTTATAAGTTTCCTGGTTAAATTAAAAGGATGATCTCTTATATAACAGTGCACAGAGATTGCATGATTTGGGTGATGAATCGAAATTGCTTCCTCTTTGGAGACAGGTGAGTCACAAGACTTGAAATCATTAAATTAATGGGAGATCTTTCTCTTAAAATTTCTTTTCTATTGAACATTGCTGGATTCTTTAGTGGCAGCCGTAGCCTCTATAAGTACAAGCCTTTGATTTTGTAGTTTGCTTCCCCGTCCACATTTCCTGTTATGTTTGATTTCCATACAACACAATTATGGTTATAGGGTATATTTGTTACAGGCAGAACCAAGATTTCTCTGGAACAATTTTATGTTGGAAATTCTCATAGAAAACAAGGTTGTGTTCCGTTAGTTCCAATCTTATTTACATTCACAATTCTTACTCTGTTTTTAAAGTTTTAGGTTAATAAACTGCTGATACATTCATTGATCTGTTTCCTGCAGCTGGACCCATTCCTTCTTCCGGTTGTTCAAGGAAGTATCCTTTTGAAAATTTTCACCATTTGACATAAAAACTATTCCTAACAATACTTAATGTTCTTTTCCTAACAATACTTAATGTTCTTTTTAGTTACATTCTCCTCCTTAATTGCTGACTAGGCTTTCAGAACTTTCAAGCAGCCATTGGAAAGGAAATTGTTGACGTGACTCTAATTGCTAGGAGATGTACTCGGAGAAATGGTATCTTTTCCATGTTATAAGTTCTAGTCTGTTCCTAATCTGTTAGTCCACTTTTCTCACTGTAATAACATAATAAACCCTCTACTATTGTTGTTGGAGCATCTAAGCACATTATTCTGCTTAGTTGCAAGCTAAAATGCCAAATTATATCCAGCCTTGGAGATATAAGAAAACCATTAGCCTTATTTTGTAATTTGATTTAGCTTATGAAAATCTTTCTTAAGGTACTCGCATGTGGAGAAGAGGAGCTGATCCTGATGGTTATGTTGCTAATTTTGTGGAAAGTGAGCAGATTGTACAGATGAATGGGTTTACAGCATCATTTGTTCAGGTAAATATTCGATATAGTTTGTGTAGTTACTACATAACTTTGAGGCCCCTCTTTTGTTTAAAATGTTACTGGAAATTGTACATGTTTCTAAATTCCAAAACGAAATAATAGTATGAACCTTCTTATCATGTACTTTCTCAAAATTTTAAGAAGTATAATACTGAGTCAAGTGTAAGAGAGTGCTGCAATGCTCGTATTGATGTATAGTAAGTAATTAGGACTGGCTTTCTGTTGATATATCTTTATGGTTTATGAGTTGATTTGAATTTTTGTCAAATTTAGTCTCAGCTAATTTTCTTTGCTTTATCGCTTTTCCAAAGGTTCGGGGATCTATGCCATTTCTTTGGGAGCAGATTGTTGATTTGACATATAAGCCTAAATTTGAGATCATTAGACCAGAGGAAGCTGTAAGTGTTGCTTGTTCATTGGATGTTTTGTTTTACACCTATGGCACCTATTGATTCCTAGTGTATCACTTGCTGACCAGCCTCGAGTAGCGGAGCGGCATATTCTTGATTTGAGAAAAAAGTATGGGAGCGTATTCGCAGTTGATCTCGTCAATAAGGTGCACACTGTCAATAAATTTGGATGATTAAGATGTTTGATTTATTGGTTTTCCTTTTTTGCCTTATATATTATCAGAGACGTTTTCTTAGTGGTATGCATGCTGCTATGTACTTCTGTTCTTTTGTTTTTAAACTATGCTTCTCGGTACATGAAAATGTCAAGGAGTCAAAGCAAATTTTTGTTTCTGAGCACTCTAGGACAATTTCTTATTTCTTATGCCCCTTCACTTCTTATCAGCGTGGAGGTGAGGGACGTTTAAATGACAAATTTGCGGAGTCAATGCAAGCTGTGACTAGTGATGATGTAAGGTAGAACTTCCTTTCATCTATCATCCTTTTCCGTGCTGCTAATATATTTCTTTTTAATGGGAAATATCCTCTTAATGTTGTAGATATCTGCACTTTGACTTTCATGAAATCTGTGGGCATGTCCACTTTGAACGGCTTTCTATCCTTTATGACAAAATTGCTGATTTTCTTGAGAAAAATGGGTATGTTTATACATGTTCCTCCAATATTTCATGAACTATGATGGTTTGACGACAGCTATTTAATGCAAATGCATATCTTGGTTTCTACCATCCTTTTGTCATTGGCAGGTTCCTTCTGTTGAATGAGAAAAGTGAAATATTGAAAGAGCAAACTGGGGTTGTAAGAACCAACTGCATTGATTGTTTAGACCGCACAAATGTTACCCAGGTAGTTGACTTCTATCATATATGTGTATAATCCCAGCTTACTGCATTTTTCTTTGCTTTCTTTGTATTCATTTGCTTCACATAACAATCACAAGTTATGTTTGCAGAGCATGATAGGGAGAAAATTGTTGGAACTCCAACTGAGAAGGATTGGTGTTTTCGGTGCTGAAGAAACTATTAGCTCACATCCAAATTTTGATGAAAGCTTCAAAATATGTGAGTTTGTCAGCATTTCTATTTCTTCTAAGAGTAATTCAACAGAGGTTGGTACTTTTCCTTCAATACTATATTGCTTCGTTTAATGTATTTGTTAATGGTCTGTTTGACCTTTAGTGTGGGCTAATCATGGAGATGACATAAGTATTCAATATTCTGGCACTCCTGCTCTGAAAGGGGATTTTGTAAGGTATGTTTTCATGCATTTATTTTCAAGTTCTACATGCTCTGGCTTTAGTATTAAACCGATGCACTAAACTCTAATAGTGATTACATTTGTGCATTTTCTCTGGAGCAATTTTGGGGTAGAACCTTATTCTCTGTTGTAGTGCACTTTTCCAACTCAGTCATATTTTGAGAAGTAGTTGAACTTTTTGGAGTCAATAAATCATCCAGACCTTAATCACTGAGTAAAGTTTTCCATTGAATAGTCACTTCATTTGGTATTAAAATCATTATTATTGGGATGTCCCAAATTGAAATTAACATCAAGTTCATGCTTCCAGAAAAATGACTTCATGAGGTGAAGTTTGTTGAGAGTTAATATATGATCATAACTAGGCCTCACACAACTTAAACTTTTGAGTTGAATGGTCTCTCAGAAACTTGATGACTCATCTCAACACTCATGATCAGGTTTGTCCATATGGGTCATAGAGTAACCAGGGAGCTTTGTTGGTGACTCTTCCCACCTAACATCCTGGTTGTCACGGAGGAAATCAGCTATGTTGGTTTAAAGGCTATTCTGGTCTCCTAGAAGCAAGGAAGGAAATGGGAAAAGCTCATAGATATCATAGACATAGTTTAAAGGTTCCTAGTATAGAGAAGGAATTTACATAATCCTAGGTGCTTGTGTCAATTTGCTTCAATCTTTCTGTGTGATGTATCAATATTTGCTATTTTCTTTCCTTGCTGTAGTCATCCTTTTTTCGATGCCGTCAACCCTTGTTTTCTTTTAATGCTTTTGATTACATTCTTTTTCCATATATATCCAGGTTGCTAAATATGTGATGGTCATTCTTATATGAACTGTATGACAACACGTTTCTTGCACTTCAAGCTCATTGCCTACTGTTGAATTGCAGATACGGCCAGCGGACCATGCAGGGGATCCTTAAAGATGGTGTAAATGCCCTTGTCCGCTATTACTTGAATAACTTCTCTGATGGAACAAAGCAGGTTAATATTTTCATTCTTGATTCAAATTTGAGTTTGGAAGTGTCAGTATAATTCATAGCGGTTTTGTGATTGTTAGTAAAATTAATCTTTTTTTTGGTCTGTTATCTTAGGGATAAGTTTCACTTTGTAGAACTTAATCAGTTATCTTAAAGATAGAGATCCTTAAGACACTATATACTTCCAAGCTTTCTATGGGTATTTCAATGACTTTCATGTTTCTGAAACAATATTTTATACATCATAAGGTTAGATTTCTTTGTTATTATGTAACATATATGTGGATCCTGATTTAAACTTCTCATTGTTCGCCTTTCTTTTTTTTTTTGGCAACTGTGAAGGATGCAATTGATCTCTTGCAAGGACATTACATTGTTTCTGTAAGTCGAGATATGAGCCCTCCATCTCAAACAGGCGGCCTTGAGAGCATAGCTGTGAGTACCAATCAAACAAACTTTTTCTTCCAAGTGTATTTTGCAATAAGTATACCAACTTCGCTGAGATTCTCTGCTTTGTTGTGGAGTTATTCCACATGACAACAATATTCATTAAGCCCATGATGACGAGTAACCTTTCCTTGTTCTATTCCTTCAACATTATGACAAAAGCAATAAACTGCATTTTGATCACCATGGTACTGGAACTTCCATTCTTGATTTTTGTGAACTTGAGGTTGATCACTGACGTGGAAGTATCTGGAAATTGTAATTTGATTGCATGTGGTTCTACATTAACTACCTCAGACTAACGCCAAATTGTTTCAAACAGTCTTTTCCTCTGGCTTTATCGGTGGTCTTGATTGGATTCCTTTTTGCCATGATGTCGCTTAGACAAGGTGAGTTTGATTGAAAATGTCAGCAAATCACTGATTGGTTCATAAAGCTTTCAAGACTTTGCAAAATTGTTGCCTACCACTGACCATCTGTGTCAGCATTATCTGACCTTTTCTTCTCCCCATCTCCTATGCAGTTCGTTATGACCTTCGGCACTTGTTCTTCTCAGTTTTGTGGGCAGGCCTTAGTGTTGCCAGTGCGGCATTTGTTAGAGCCAATGGGAGAATTTTCTGTAATCGGCCTCGTCTGCATAAGCCTCGACGTTGATTCGAATTTCACTCTGTTCGAGGAAGTACAAAAGTGATGTGAAGCTCCCAGCTTGCTGCATATTGTACTGCTTCACACGAGTTTTATTTTCTTCTAGTACATATAGTTCAATTATTTGAATGCTGCCTGTGCAAAAAGGATCAGCAATTGATTGCAATTTGAGCATTTGTCAACTTCAAATGCCCAGTTCTTTATTCTTCCCTGTGCATTGGGTTTTCCTTGTGCTCTGTTCCAACTGGAAACTTTTGGATGACATCTTAAAGGAATATCTATACAAATTACGCCTTTTGTATTTAGAGCCTACCATGTGCAAAAGTTTGAAGCATATCACTAATGTAATTGTTCATTATAAGTTTGTGCTGTAAGCCTGTAACTTGCAACTGCGGGTGATCATCGGTGCAAATTTGGACTTTTGAAATAGCTGATCAAGCAAGTACTAAGTTTTTAGTGGTGCAAATTACAAGATATGAGTAGGTAGTCAGCGGATTAATTGTGAAGACTGCAGACTCCACATTTATTGCGATGGAACTAAAATATATCCATAATCTACACATCGTGATTTTGGATTATCTTCAAGGAGAAGCTTGACCAGCATATGCATATGGTGGCCAATACAGGTGGAATTCAATCTTGTAAATGACTGTAAGACCTTTGGTATCCACTGGAGACGATGTGATGTAGCCCTGCACGAACAGGAAATCACCGGTACCACCTACCACAGGATGATCGGCAGGCTTGATGTTATTTGTGCCACCAGCTATGGAGATTGAACCTTTGTGATGCTTCAATTTTAGAGTGATCTTAGCGACAGAAATGCTCCTTAGACCATCAAGACTAGATGTTGTGGTAGTTCCTTCTGCAACGCCAACACGTCTGGAGGATCGGTTGGCTGTAACTGTCAAAAGATCTTCAAAAACATAAAAAGTGCCAAAAGGGGTTGTAGCTTCACTGATGCCTGCTCCTGCCACACCCTTCACTATTATGTAACCGGTTCTGTTAATGGTTTCATGTTGATAGAGTGAAAAGTGCAGCGATTTTAGCCCTTGGTGGTGGTGGTGGTGGTGGTGGTGAGAGGTGGAAGTTGCATCCAATACAAGAGCCAATAAAAGGGCAGAGCAAAGAAAACAGTAGACAGGCTTGATCATGGTTGCCGTTTGTAAGCTTGAAGACGAACTTTAAGGGTGTTTCTATTGATTAATCGAGCCGTAGGACTCTTTTTAATGGCAGCGGAGAGTACAAAATTTCTTTTACCCTGTGGAGAAGTTGAATAAGTCAACAAAAACAAGGTTAGGTTCCTAGGGAATGTAACTATCGAAACCTGATTGAATATTAGTAGGTAAGACTTGCATTTCAGATCATAATTCTGTCGCACTTGTCTACATCATCCTCAGTCTCAATTTTTTATTTATCAATTCTATCTCAATTTATCTCAACCATCTATTTTAATGAGTTTTACATAAATAAATGGTTAAAATCAAATTAAACAGAATTAGTACATAAAAAAGGAGACAGAGGATCTGAACTGCACTTGTAAATGTGGCCTGACTTGGAAGTGCCATTCCAGAACTTTGACCAGTAAACCTCGTCTGTTGAATGCACTTGTAAATGTGGCCTGACTTGGAAGTGCCATTCCAGAACTTTGACCAGTAAACCTCATCTGTTGAATAGCATGCCGCCAGGCTTTTCTTCTCAAAATGCGCAGAAAGCAGACAAGTTTGACCCACACTCTACCATTTACAACATTGGATCTCACACTTTCACCAGCCTTGAAGTTGCACACTAGTCTAGCAAATGCTCTCTTAAACAGCAAAATTCTTCGTACTCATTTCACAATTTTCCCATTTGCACCTACGTGTTCTTATTCTAACTGGGGCCAGTATAATCAGTAAACTTAATTCATCATAAACAAACTCTATGAGAATCAAATTTATTGCAGTCATTCTGATACAAATGAATGGCCTAAATATTACCGCACCACTCCAGTATATATATATATATATAACAATTCTAATTCTCCGAACTAACAGTAGACTGTCTCAAAGTTGTTAAAACTGCTTCTTTTTCTTCTCCAAATACGAATGGTGGCGTTGAAAGTTCAACACTGCCCACACCAAGTGCCACAGACCAATTTCAGGCCATAATTCTTTAGGAGAGTACAATGGGCATGTACTAGTCTGCCAAAGCAAAAAGTTGCTAAGACGAGTCTCTCCTGAACTTCGAACAAGGATGTCAGGATCAGGAACTACCGCCATGTACAAATGCTTCTCAATGTCTACCAACTTTATGCTAAAGCACTCCCCCTGCATCTTGTCTCCAGCTTCGACCGGGAACACATTATTTTCTATTCTACTTGGCCTCAATTCTTGAGCTTCATCCCGTTTATCTTCACAGGATCCTGGGAAAGTATGCTCAACCACACCATTCCTAGTCTCTTCAATTCCTTTGGTCACACCATTTGCAGCTCCTGCATTACCATTGCAAGAAACACCAGCTTTCAACACTCGAGACTCATTGGCATCATGTTTGCAAGATTCTTGAACAACATGCTTAACGGCATTATCACTCTTCTTAGAATCTGTGTCTCCAAACCCCATTTTATGAGAATTACATGGCTGAGTTACCTCAATTATTTCTTTACAGGATTCTTGAACAGCATGTAAAATCTCATCAAGTGAAGTATAGGCTACACATACTAAAAGCGAATATTTGGTGTTTTTAGCAGTAGCCCTCATAGCCCTTTCTGCTGCAACTCTAACAGGTTCACTCAACAGTTTCAAATTGCCTATAAAATAGACTCTGACACCATATTGGTTCACAATACTTTCTTCTTCAAGTAATTCCTCAATCTTTTCCAGCATCAGATTCATTAGGTTCTCAACCTCATCTGGCCGCCTTTTAAAATTTTCAATGCTAAAGGCATAAATAGTCACATATTTCACCCCTAATTCATAGCAGTACTTCAGCATGTTCATGAGGGCCAAAAATCCAGCCCTATGACCTGCCCCTTCTTCCAGGTTTTTCTTCTTCGCAAATCTCCGGTTTCCATCCATTATGAAGGCAAAATGAGTGGGTATAGGACCCATAAATAGAATGCGAAACATACACCTTCTTAAAAAATCACCCAAATTGCTAAATAATACACTCAAGCTCCAGGCAGTGTGCGTTTTCATTTTGTTCGACATAAATACTGCAAGTATAAACACGAGGAAGAAGCAAGTTAGTTCACATCAGTTAAGTGGATTCCTCGAAAGATAGTAGAAAACAATAGCAAAATGATACCGAGAAAAAAGCTGGAAATGAACATCCCCAAAGTAACATAGCTCCAAATAGAGAAAGCAATCACTTAAATACTCAACAAGACAGATCTCAAACCCATATGTGGATTCAGGCAATTGAAAAATCTCTATCAGCTCTGAACTACGAGGGATCATAACTACATAGTTCGCCTTTTATCTCAAACTCAGTAATAGAAGGTGCCCGTAGATCAAACAGTGAACTATTAATTTAAATCCTTTAAAGTAAATGGATCACCAACTCGTTTAAGTAGCTTACTGTAAACAAGGATGATTGAGCAGTAAGCTTATGCTTTGCACATCAATCAAGATCACGAAATCATATGACGATAATCATCAAAGCATGTCCAAAAACGAAACAGAACATTCGGAAGATGCAGAAACCAACACCTAATAATGAACTCTAAACCAACACAGTTATCTAACACATACTCGCAAAAACATTCGACGGCAGTTAAAACGAACATGTTCATGTGAAAGCGTTTAGTCCTGGCAAAAGCAAACGAAAACCCATGTCTGAAGTGGAAATTTTCAAGCGTAGAGAATCAACAACAAACACAAATACAAGAAAGACAGAAACTTGAATCAATTCAAGCTGGTTCCGTTGAAAAAGGAAGAAGTAGAAAAGTTCCGATTGAAGAAACAAGACATAAAGGACTGAAAGACTTACCTTATCGCCTTAAGCTCTATCAATGCAAATCGTAACCCAAGTTAAACCCTAAAAGCAAGAAGAATGTAGAAAACAACTGAGCCGTAGAATAGAATAGTAGGAAGTGATATATAGAAAAAAGAGTGAGTCTGAGAGAAAGGCGGACACTTGTAAACATTACAGACTAAGAATTTTTTGAATATTGTTTTCAGAAAAATACAAATACGTATTATATATATATAAAGTGTGGGTGTGTGTGTGTATTTTTTGGTTTACAAACATGTGAAGATGAGATAAATAGAGAAGCGGCGAACTTAAATAAGTTTAATGTTGTCGTTTTTGGGGCGGCTGTGGAGGCGGGAAAGTATCAGTGGACTTCCGTGACCTCGTGAGTGGTCCAGTTCAAGCCCAACACCTTACCTAAGCAAACTTACCCTTTATCGGAATTCAAATAAGAAAGTTTTACCCAATTTAAGGAGCATTGTCTAAATTAAATACTCCCTCCGATTCATAATAAAAGTCGTTTTAAAAAAATGCACACTTTTTAAGAAAGTTAATGAAATATCTAATATACCCTTATTAA
>JAOSBM010000204.1:18818216-18840944 GCA_027568955.1 Erythroxylum tenue | reverse complement strand
TAGTTTTGATATGAAAATTTTTGTGAAATCTATATTTTATTTGGGCCCTCCTATCTTAAATTCCTGGCTCCGTCACTGGCTACGCTTTAGTTTCGTAGTAAAAACTATTTTTGAGGAATCATTGCCAATAGTTTTCGCTATGCTTTTTTGGTAGATAAATACTATTACCTACGTTTCCAGAATCATGGCCAAAAGTTTTTAGCTACGTTTTTCAAAATGTAACAAAAAAATTTTAGCTACATTTTTAGAAATGTAGCCAAATGTTTTTAGCTACGTTTTCAGAAACGTAGCTAAATGTTTTTAGGTATTGACCAAATATTATACAATTTTGAAATAAAATGTTTATTACATTTTTAATCCATATTATTGTGTATAATGTATCGATATATTTTTTATTTTAAATTTATTATAAAAATAAATTGTACAAAAATAATTAAAATTTTGAAACATTATATATAAACTAAAAAATATCATTAAATTATACCAACAAAAAGAATATTCTTTATATACAAGATTTGAATTACAACTTTAACAACTTTTATAGACAAAATAATAAATAAAGAAGTCGGTTTACAAATTATAAATACAGAGATTACAAAAAAAATTGCAACATAACTAGAACAACTAGCAACTTGTAATGATTCAAAAGACTCGGTTAAAATATACTAAAAATATTGTGAATATTGAAACAATAGGTTCCAATTAAAGCAAACATCTCATAACTTTATGGAGAAAAAAGCTTTAAATTTATATTATAATAGAAACAAGAATTAAAAGAAAAATATAGGAGATGTAATTAATGTCATTCGTTTTCCTCTTCATTTTCATAATTTGGGCCAAGTAATCTTCTAAATAACTTATCATGTTTGGCTAATTTTGCTCGAGTTTCTTGTAATTCAACCATAAGCATCTTATTTTCCTCTTAAAATTGTTAAATGACTATTTTATTTGATGAGGTCGAAAATTCTGGCTTAAGGCAATGGCCAAGACCTTAGACATAGCCAAAATATGTACCAAGTACGATATTACAAATGTCTTCTACATTGACCTCATTGCCCTTAGACATAGATTTTTCTAATAACTCTTGCATCTTATTCTAAAATTAAAAAAACGAAAGTAATATTCAATCCAAATATTATTACTTACTACTACATTAATAAATGAACTAAAATATTAAACAAATTTTGTATACTTACATAGTTATTTTCTACTTCTTCTGACGTCCACCATTTACCTTCGTTATAGTGAGTGACTTTATATAGTGTGATCCTGTCACACTCTTGCCATGTAGTTCCTTCTCACTTTGTTTTATGAAAAAAAAAATACAAGACACAATTAATAATATAGTGTTTATTGATATAATTATGACCTACAAACAAAGATCTTACATATTCATTTATGATAACTACAAATGATTTAGACCCCTAATTGTGAGGTGTTTTCATTTTTCCTCTACTGACCTTTGCCTTTTCATAATTTTCATAAATGAAGAGAAATTGATTAGGTAGTCATTAAATTATCTAATAAGATTAATGTAAGCAAATGTGAAGGTAAAGAAAAAAACTTAAACTTTCGAGTCAACCCAATAATCACAAAAATTATTCTAATTTTCTTAAGACATTCATTCGAGAATACGTCTTTATGCCTCCGAATAAAAAAGATTTAGAATACTGATGCAACTTAAAATGATGATACCTGATCCTTTTTTCAATAATGAAGTCACATAGTTAGAAACATTTGCATTCTCGATATTGACAATATTTAATTTCAACTGTGAAAAATAAGTAAAAGTGTAATTAATCTTAAAATAATTGAAAAATATTACATCTGGTTAAATATATTGAAAAATTATCGTAACTTTATCCAAAGCATTTTCTAACAAGTTGTCTTCTTTAAAGTCATTAACATGTTTCGTACAAGGTAATTCTATTCTTGCAATAATCCTAAGTCACTTGATAATTTTGCAGATTGGATCTTATCTACAGGACGACCTTGCTAAGTATCAATATGCATTGATAACTTGTTATTCATTGTTACATTCATTCGTTGTAATTAACAACCTCTAGTTTTACCTCTACAACTTTTTTTTAATGTTAGCATTGGACCTGACAACAAATCAATAATGATAGGAAAATATTAGAATATATAAATATATATTTGAGCATAAGTCTATTTGTAGACTTGCACTACTTGCTTCGTTGTTGTTTAAGGCAGAATAAAGTTGTGTATGACTAATTTCATTGATGTCTGAGGTTTGTTGTTGTTTTTGTTGGCTAAGAACTAAATTGATGACACTAACTAATTGATTTGGTTAAGGTTGCAGATCCCTCAGTTCTATAAGTTCCACAGTTCCAATCATCATTATCAACACACATTCAATCATTAACATTAATGGCATTAACATAAGTTAATCATCAACAATACGCACATGTTCAGCATAAATGTTACCAACATTACATTTGAGACAATATAAAAGCACTTTCATGATACATTCAATTATCATGATCAAGATCTTGAAAATCATCATCATTAATTGCATTATGATTCAACTCTTCATCGCTATTATATTCGGCCAAAGTATCATCATTGTCATATAATTCATCCTCAGTAGTGCCTTCAACTCTTTATACGACAAGATTGGCTTATACTTCATTTGCTTCTAGTATATTGGGATCAATATCTATCCTATGGAATGATGATATATCCACATCTTCTATTTCTAAGGCATCATCTCTTAATATACTTCATCACCATCTTCACTCATTGGACCATTTTCCCTTTCACAAAAATCAAGAAGATTTCAATGCTTAAACTTTTGAACAACTTTTCAATTGATGCTCATTATAATGTCGTTGAGGTAAAATACTTGCTTCACTTGACTTACAAGCACATATGGTATATTATTATACCATATGTTACTAACATTGATGCTAGTAATATTGTCATTCACTTTTATGTTAATCCCTTTATCACCAAGATTAAACCATTTGCACTTAAATAAAACAACCTTTTTATTCTTGATGTAATGCAACTCTATTATTTCTAAAATGACACCATATAAGTCAATAAAATCATCCTTATGTTGTCCCTCAACACCAATCCCACAATTTTGACTTCTAAGTCAACTGTCAAGATCTTTTATGTGAAATCTAACTCCATTAGCAATGCAATCTGTATGTTTTTGCTCACACTTATGAAGCCCACATGCCAAAGCATGTAATGATGTCCTCGCCTTTGGCACTTTACGATTATGTAATCGTATTATATATAGAAAAAATTAGAAGTTAATCTCACCTACAATTTTCATTTGCTTATACTATTCCATAAATAACTTACTTGAGTCCTAAACCATGATGGGAAGTTAATCTTATGTCTTCCTTCAACATTAAAAATTCCTTTGCTTGTAATCTCACCTTTGTGCTCTCTATTTAAAAAAGTAAATAGATGTTAGAAAAGACAAGTTGAATGATAAATTTAAATATGAAATAATGAATGAGAAGTAATATACACACTCTATATATAAATCGACTTCCTTACAATTGCTCAAAATATACCAATGACTAATTTGGAGTTCTTCTTTAGATAACTCCACATATTTTCATATTTTAAGTGGCCTTACTTTTTGGGAGAAAACTGACAAGCCACCATCTTGATCAGAATCAAAGTTACGTTCTTCTCTATTAAATCTTGTCTCGACATCATTTAAGTTTATAGAACAAAATGTCAAGTATTCATTCAATACATAAGCCTCTGCAATAGAGCCTTCAAGTCGACTCTATTACATGTATAATGCTTAAAAGAGCCTAAAAACCTAAACAAAATATAAAACATTAACAATTGCTACTGACTAAATAACTAAAGAAACAAAAAGTAGAAGTTAATATAAATTACCTTTCAATCGAGAACATTCATTGAAATTGAACCAGTTCATAAATTTGTTCCTCGTATAATAAGTAAATTACTAAATACAACATAACATAACTTAACTGATTTAAGAAATTAACAAAAAGTTTGCTTCTCTTTTTTTTGTGTTGTAACATGCAGGTGGAATCATGTATGACTCATCACCTCTTCTTTTCAAATGCAAATCTTTTCTTATATTCATGCCTTCCAAGTCTAATCTAGCCTTAATTGTGTCTTTTGATTTGCTATCAATTCCCATAAAAGTACCCGAAATATTCTCACTTTTTTTTCAATATGCATGACATGAAAATTATGCCTTAATAGCAAATCCTTCCAATATGGAAAATTGAAAAATAGGCTTTTCTATTCCAATTAAGATTAAAAAAAGTTGCTTTGGCTTTCTATTACTTAGGTGTTTGTCAGTGTAAACTCTTGTAATGTGATAGTTGATCAACCACATCATCACCAGACAAGTGCAAAGGAACTTCACTATGCTCTATTTTGCCATTAAACAATTTGCTTCTTTGCTATCTATGCTTATGTTCCAAGTAACGACGATGTCCCATATAACCATAATCCTTTTTGTCAATATTTGCATTATATAACTTTACAAACACCAATAATAAAATCTTTAAATAAAAAATCAATAATTCTCAAAATTCCTATGTACTAAACAACTTATTATAAAAATTTACGACTTATAACCGAAAATTAAACCAATTACAATTTTATCTTCTTAATAATCTTACTTTACAAACTGAAATAGAAACCTTAATAGAACTAGTTTGTAGTGAAAATCCACTAGATCCTAAAAAGAATACTAATAATCAATTGGTTGAAATAAAACTAAAAAAATCCTACACAAGAAATTAATATTAAAAATAATATTCCATATACACAACAAGATGTACAAGAATTTATTAATGAATGTTCAAAATTATTACAAAAACAATTAATAGCACTAAGAATTAGTAAACATTCAGCCCCAGCTTGCTATGTAAATAATTATTCCGAACAAAAGCGTGGCAAAAGAAAAATAGTAATCAACTATAAAGAATTAAATAAAGCTACTATAGGTGATGCATATAAATTACCTAGAAAAGACTATATTATTAGTAGATTAAAAGGACATCATTGGTTTACTAAACTCGATGCAAAATCAGGTTATTAACAATTAAGACTACATGAAAATACAAAACCATTAACATTCTTTACCTGTCTAGCACAAAAACATTATTAATGGAACATATTACCTTTTGGATTAAAACAAGCCCATGGTATTTATCACAGATTTATGGATAACAATTTAGAAGGATTAGAAGAATTTACATTAGCCTATATAGATGACATTATTATATGTTCAAATAAAGATAAGGAAGATCATTTAAAAAAGGTTAAAAATGTTCTCACTCGGTGTCAACATAAAGGACTAATTTTAAGCACAAAGAAAATTAAATTTGCGCAGCAAAATATTGAATATTTAAGTACAGAATTTCATAATGGATTCCTAAAATCACAACCTAACATTCTTGAAAAATTACACCATTTTCCTTACACATAAAAAACATAACTGAAGTTCAAATTTTCCTTGGATTATTAAACTACATTTCTGATCAAGGGTTTCTTAAAGATTTAGCTAAAAAAAGAAAAAAAGTTACAACTTAAATGTAGTACCAAAACCTAATGGTTATGGGCAGAGGAAGACACTGCAACAGTACGTATATTAAAAAATATTTTCAAGAGATTACCAACATTATATAATTATAATACTAAAGATACAATACTAGTACAAATCGATGCAAGTATAGATAAATGGACTGGTGGTCTTTTAGAAAAACCACCCAAGTCAAGGAATTATCTCTTATGTAAATATATTAATGGGAATTTTAATCCCACTGAAAGGAAAATATCCTATCTATGAAAAGGAAACACTTACATGTATTAAAACATTAAGAAAATGGAAGGTGCTCTATTACATGTTGAATTTCATATTCATACAGATTCTAAGAATTTATGTGGATTTACTAAATATAATATTAAAACAAACTACAATCAAGGATGTTTAATCAGATGGAAATTAGAATTAAATCAATATAATTTTCAAATACATTATATAAAATCTTCTGCTATCAGTCTTGCAGATACATTAACCAGAGAGTGGAAATAGCTATCCTCAGCCTGAAGGATTCACTAAATAAGAAGGAAATTGAATCATTAGACCTACAATAACAAGTGGGAAGTGTAACCAAAGAAATTAATCAGTTGAGAACAACCATAACCCTTCTTGAAAAACAACAACTATCTATTGATCAACAACTTAGTTTTCAACCAACCATCCAACCAATTATTCTTCATCAAATTGCCTAAACAGCTTTACCTAACATTCCCGAAAATACTACCAGTCCATTATCAAATCTAGCTACACATGTCTCCCAAAAAAAGCATGACTTCAAAGACTCCAAAGTTTATGTCATATTCAATAGACCCATGGCTGAAATACATGATCAATGGCATAAGGTTGCCATCCATATTAACGGTAAACCCTCAATTATCCATCGAAGCTATACAAATCGCACTGAAGTAGAAAAGGCCTTGGTTGAATTCAAAGAACCATCATTAAAGCCCCACTATAAACAAGATCTGGAAAAACAACCATCAGACTCTAAAATGAAAACCTTGGAAAAACCTATCAATATGGAGAAAATAAATGTCGTCCCTACCAAGGCTCTTAAGGAAAAAATGAAAAAGATTACTTCTGAAATCTTCTATAACTGCTTTCAAGCACTCAATGACTGGAAAAAAGACCAAAATATTCTAATATTATCCTTAAAACCATGGACAATATGGACACAATTAAATCTAAAAGATGGACAGGATATTACACACCATCCGTTTAACAACTTAATTAATAGAAAAATATCATTTATTATGGAAAAATTATACATGAAACACCTATTATAATAGATCGATGTAATGGACATATTCGCATAAGTTTAATACACCAAGAACAATTTTATAAACAGTTACAAAATATCTTTGAAGAAAAAAGACATAACATCGGATATATACATCTTTCTACAATTCAGATATTGTTAAAATCTACTTTTCAAGAAGGAATGGATTCTACTATTAGAATGGCTATAATTGATGAAAGAATGACTGATTTAAAAGACCAAGTAATTGAAATCATGAATGGAAATTTAGCTTATGGAAAAATTAAATTTAATACCCGCCTTAAATTAGTAATTCCTTTACAATCGCATAATTTAGACGAAACAATTACTATAGCCTATAAATTTTGTCGCGAAAATTTAACGACAATAGGACAATATCCTTTTTTAATTACTTATAAAATTAGATATATTTTAACTATTTCTTATTATAGTATTGAATTTAAAAATACAGATCGAATTTATATTGATCAATTATTTAACGATGTAGCAAAAGTAGGAATAAATATAAGAACTAGTTTAAGAGAATTACCAAATATCAATTATCCTATAAAACTAAAAAACATACGAAACATACCAAGTTTTAATGATATACCTCACTTATTTTTATGTGAAAATAAAGTAATTAAACAAGAATCTAATCTTTTAAAATCACAAGCTACAAGATTAGAGAATCCAATTAGGCTTATTGAACCTGGAACATCAAATAAAAAAGAAATAGACAAAGATTCGAAAGAATTAGTTGAATAATTAATTGATATTAAGAAACAACTTCAAGAATTAAAAAGTCATCTTCAAAATACATTATGAGTGTCACTAAGCAATTATCTGAATTATTAGATAAACAACTTAATATTGAAAATCAATTAAAAGAATTAATACAATTATTAGATCAAATCATCAATTACAAAAATTTAATGAAATTAGTGAAGTTTATAAAATACTAGAATCTTTAATTAAATGCTATGAAAAATTATTTAAAATGGTATATCCAATAGACGAAATATTAGAAAAAAAATAGAAAAGTTAATTACTAAAATATTGGAATAAAAGGAATCAAAATTAAAAGTTAATTACTAAAATATTGGAATCAAAGGAATCAAAATTGGTATCAAAGCCTATAGCTTTAGTAAAACCATGGAATATATAGAACAAAATATAAAAGATCAATTAGAAGAAATTACTCAATTAATAAATAAACTAACATTAAATAAAGAAAACAATTCTTTAAAATATGAACTTATAAAACCTATTACTGATTAAGATGAAATAATTTATGGTTATGAATCCGATCAACAAGAAATATATATGGATCAACTAAAATCAGAAGGTTTAAAATCAGAAGAACAACTTGAAACAAGTCAAAATGAAGAGAAAAGAAAAAGGGAAAATAAATCTAGTTATAACTGGAATTATAAACCTATTGAACAAGAAGAATTAATAATTAATTACATAGTGTACAGTTATGCATTATAAACAATTGTGACATAAATTGACAAATAGGACAACTAGTCATGAATAATGGATTTTGTAGTGTTCTTGAAATTGTTTATAGAGTTGTTTTAGTTCTAATGATTCTTGATTATAGTTTTCTGTATCTCGATTTAGTATTTCTTTAAACTTATGAAGAGTAGTTTAAGAAGTATTTATTTGTTTTAAATAATTATAAGTGTCGCTAAAAGTTTTAACAAGTTTTCTACTCGGTGAAATCTTTTGTTCAATATGTATTATTGCTAGATGAATATTTCTACAAGTAATACAAATAGGCATTTAGTAGGAATAAGATAAAATAATAAACTGAAATAAAATATATAATAATGATGAAAAACTAAAAACACAATTAAACATACCTGTTTTGCTCTTTTTCTCTTAAACGACAATCCTTAGGCTTAGAATAAGATTGAAAGATTCTGGACATGGATATTATAACTGAGTGTTCATTTTTTCATATCGGGCTATGCTGGGAGCTTACATTATATAGAAAAAGGTTGCTTGCTAGCGTCCAAAACCCAAAAAGCAAAAATTAAAGAAATCAAAAGCAAAAGTAAAAACTACAGGAAAAGCAGATTTGAAGAATCTGCTTTTGTTGGCGGCCGACAAATGGCCTATATAATTTTAAGGTAATGGCCGACAGGTGGCCTAAATTATTGAAAGCTTTTGAAGATTTTATTCTTCGATGATAATACCTTCGGATGAGTTATCTTCTTTATCCTTTTCTTTTTGTGATGTCAAGGGACATTTTTGACATTGATGTTGTGAATGTTGATGTAGTTGTTGATAGAGAGCTTGCTTCCACTGTTCTGATAGTTCACTGAATACTCCAGATAAAGGTCATAAAAATGCTTCAAATTGCTTTATTACATGGAATGATTCAGTAGAGATAGGTGTTTTATATACTGAGATCATCAACATATTTGCTCCTGTGTAGTTTAATTTGATTAAAGATTCTGGGGTGATCTATAGGCAATGTTGATAAACTCCCTCGATGCATTATAGATTGAACTGTTTAATCAGATCCCAATCAAAATCAAATTTCGGAGGGTCATCTATTAGTGGATACATGTTGTTGTTGATTCTAATTTGTACATATGTTATTCATGATAGTTGAACTTCAGTTTATTTGAGACTGTCTGCTTTTCTGAAGATAGGATAGCTGCTAAAAACCTTGATAAAAATTTATCTTTCCTTAGCAAACCTTTCCTTTTAGTTTTCTTTTTATTGCAAGGACAAATCCTACTAGGAATTTTGAAATGGTGCTTAAATTGGTTAAATAAATAGTGTTTACTAAACCACTTTGGAAAAAGAGGTAAGTAGTGAGTGCATCAGCTCCTAGAAATATAATAACTTTTGGTCCATATCGTCCACAGTCTTGAGGATAATATTGGAATATTTTTTGGTCTTCTTTCCAGTCATTGAGTGCTTGAAAGCAGTCATAGAAGAGTTCAGAAGTTATCTTTCTCATTTCTTCCTTGAGAGCTTTGGTAGGGACAACATTTATTTTCTCCATGTTGATAGGTTTTCATTTTACATTCTGATGGTTGTTTTTCCAGAGCTTGTTTATATTGGAGCCTTAATGATGGTTCTTTGAATTTATCCAAGGCCTTTTCTGCTTCAGTACAATTTGTATAGCTTCAATGGATAATTGAGGGTTTACCGTTAATATGGATGGAAACTTTATGCCATTCATCATATATTCCAGCCATGGGTCCATTGAATATGACATAAACTTTGGATCCTTTGAAATCATCCTTTTTTTAGGAGACATGTGTAGCTGAATTTGATAATGGATTGGTAGTATTTTCGGGAATGCTAGTTAAAGTTGTTTGGGTAATTTGTTGAGGAGTAATTGGTTGGGTGGTTAGTCGTACTCTGGGTGGTTGATTAATAGATAGTTGTTGTTTTTCAAGAAGGGTAATGGTTGTTCTCAACTGATTAATTTCTTTGGTTACAGTTCCCACTTGTTATTGTAGGTCTAATAATTCGGTTTCCTTCTTATTTAGTGAATCCTTCAGCCTGAGGTTAGTTGTTTCCATTCTCTGATTAATGTATATGCAAGACTGTTAGCAGAAGATTTTATATAATGTATTTGAAAATTATACTGATTTAATTTTAATTTCCATCTGATTAAATGTGCTTGATTGTAGTTTGTTTTAATATTATATTTAGTAAATCCACATAAATACTTATAATATGTCTGAATATAAAATTTGACAGGTAATAGATCAATCTTCCATTTTCTTAATGTATTAATACGTGCAAGTGTTTCCTTTTCATGGATAGTATACTTCCTTTCAGTGGGATTAAAAGCCCCATTTTTATATTTACATAAGAGATAATTCCTTGACTTAGGTGGTTTTGCCAGAAGACAGCCAGCCTATGTATCTATACTTGCATCAATTTGTACTAGTAGTGTATCTTTAGCATTATAATTATATAATGCTGGTAAACTCTTGCAAAGATTTTTTTAATATACGTACTGTTGCGGTGTCTTCCTCTGTCCATATCCATTGGGTTTTGGTACTACATTTAAGTTGTAACTTTTTTCTTTCTTTAGCTAAATTTTTAAGAAACCCTTGATCAGAAATGTAGTTTAATAATCCAAGGAAAATTTGAACTTCATTTATGTTTTTTAATGTGTCAGGAAAATGGTGTAATTTTTCAAGAATGTTAGGTTGTAATTTTAAGAATCCATTATGAAATTCTATACCTAAATATTCAATATTTTGTTGCCATAATTTAATTTTCTTTTTGTTTAAAATTAGTCTTTTATGTTGACAACTAGTGAGAACATTTTTTACCTTTTTAAAATGATCTTCCTTATCTTTATTTGAACATATAATAATGTCATCTATATAGGCTAATGTAAATTCTTATAATCCTTCTAGATTGTTATCCATAAATCTTTGATAAATACCAGGGGCTTATTTTAATCCAAAAGGTAATACATTCTATTGATAATGTTTTTGTGGTAGACAGGTAAAGAATGTTAATGGTTTTGTATTTTCATGTAGTCTTAATTGCAAATAACCTGATTTTGCATCGAGTTTAGTAAACCAATGATGTCCTTTTAATATACTAATAATATAGTCTTTTCTAGGTAATTTATATGCATCACCTATAGTAGTTTTATTTAATTCTTTATAGTTGATTACTATTTTTCTTTTGCCACGCTTTTGTTCGAAATAATTATTTACATTGAAGGCTGAGGCTGAATGTTTACTAGTGCTTGGTGCTATTAATTGTTTTTGTAATAATTTTGAACATTCATTAATAAATTCTTGTACATCTTATTGTGTATATGGAATATTATTTTTAATATTAATTTCTTGTGTAGGATTTTTCGTTTTATTTCAACCAATTGATTATTAGTATTCTTTTTAGGATGCAGTGGATTTTCACTAAAAACTTGTTCTATTAAGGATTCTATTTCAATTTGTCAAGTAAGATTATTAAGAAGATAAAATTATAATTGGTTTAATTTTTCAGTTATAAGTCAATAAATTTTTATAATCAGTTGTATGGTATATAGGAATTTTGAGAATTATGGATTTTTGATTTAAATATTTTATTATTGGTGTTCGTAAAGTTATATAATGCAAATATTGACAAAAAGGATTATATAATTTAAGAAGATTATTTCCTAAAATTAATGATAATCTTAATTTTTGTTGATAAATTGAAGGTATAATGAAAGTGTAATTTTCAATAATGATATTATTATAATAACTTACATACCAAATAGATTTAATACTTCCATCTGCTATTCTTATTTGTAGAGGTTTACTTAATTTTTTCCAATTGTGTAATAGTATTTTAGATGTTATACAGATAGTAACACCTATATCTATATAAGCATTAATTTTTTTATTCTGAATAATCACTTGAATAAATGTTGTATTCGGTTTGATTCTGAAGTTTGGAATTCATAATGATATAATGAGAAATTTTTTTGAATATGTTTCATATTCTGACTCAATAGGTTCTAAATTATATTTAAATGCTAAATTTAAAATATTAATTTTTCTTTGTATTTATTTTGATTTCTCTTTGGGCATTTATTTGCATAATGACCTTCTTTACATAACTAATATTTACATGTTTTTTTATTTTGAGGACAATATTTTTCTTTGGTTTGGTTTGTCTATAAGCTTTTCTCCTAAAAAATGTTTTATAGGGTTTAAATGGGAATTTTTTTATACTTGTTTATGGGATATTTTCGCCATTTATATTTTTTATATTTTTTATGTTTTCTTTGTTAAATTTTTCTAATCCTTCTAAATTGTTATCCATAAATTTTTGATAAATACCAAGGGCTTGTTTTAATCCAAAAGATAATACGTTCAATTGATAATGTTTTTGTGATGGATAGGTAAAGGCTGTTAATAGTTTTGTATTTTCATGTAGTCATAATTCCCAATAACCTGATTTTGCATCTAGTGTAGTGAACCAGTGATGTCCTTTTAATCTACTAATAATATAGTCTTTTTTAGGTAATTTATATGCATCACCTACAGTAGCTTTATTTAATTTTGCATAGTTGACTATCATTCTTATTTTTCCACGCTTTTGTTCGGAATGATTATTTACATAGAAGGTTGGGGTTGAATGTTTAATAGTGCTTGCTGTTATTAATTGTTTTGTAATAATTTTGAACATTCATTAATAAATTCTTGTACATCTTGTTGTGTATATGGAATATTATTTTTAATATTAATTTCTTGTGTAGGATTTTTTAGTTTTATTTCAACCAATTGATTATTAGTATTCTTTTTAGGATCTAGTGAATTTTCACTAAAAACTTGTTCTATTAAGGTTTTTATTTTAGTTAGTAAAGTAAGATTATTAAGAAGATAAAATTGTAATTGGTTTAATTTTCAGTTATAAGTCGTAAATTTTTATAATAAGTTGTACGGTATATAGGAATTTTAAGAATTATGGTTTTTTTATTCAAAGATTTTATTATTTGTGTTCGTAAAGTTATATAGTGCAAATATTGACAAAAAGGATTTTATAATTTAAGAAAATTGTTTCCTAAAATTAATGGTAATCATGATTCTTGTTGATAAATTGAAGGTATAGTAAAAGTGTAGTTTTCAATGATGATATTATTATAATAGCTTACATACCAAATAGATTTAATACTTCCATCTGTTATTCTTATTTGTAGAGGTTTGCTTAATTTTTTCCAATTGTGTAATAGTGCTTTAGATGCTATACAAATAGTAGCACCTATATCTATACAAGCGTTAACTTTTTTATTCTAAATAATCACTTGAATAAATGTTGTAATCGAATTCAGTTGTTGATTATGAAGTTTGGAATTCATAATGATATAATGAGGAAATTGTTGAATATGTTTCATATTCTGACTAAATTTGTTCTAAAATATATTTAAATGTTGAATTTAAAATATTAATTTTTTCTTTTTATTTATTTTGATTTCCTTTTGGACATTTATTTGCACAATGACCTTCTTCTTTACATAACTAACATTTACATGTTTTCTTATTTTGAGGACAATAGTTTTTCTTTGGTTTGGTTTGTCTATAAGCTTTTCTCCTAAAAAATGTTTTATAGGGTTTAAATGGGATTTTTTAATACTTGCTTATGGGATATTTTTTCCATTTATATTTGTTATATTTTTTATGATTTATTTGTTGTTGATAGGTAAAAGAGTCACATCCATATTGTTGAGATACTTCTGAATATTTAGAACAACATAGTTGAGTATCTTTATGTCTTAGTGATTTATGTAATTTTACTTCTAAGCATTTTTGTGATAATACTTCTTTTACTATTGAAATAGCACCTCCGAGATTATAAGCTACTAGATTATCATGTTGGTTAATTAAAAATAATTCTTCTACCTTTTTTTTATTGGATAAGGTAATTTTTAAATAAATATTTGTATATACATTTCTTGTTCTGTACGAGTTAATTTATAATTATATTTTTTAATTCACAAATGTATTCTTCTAAATAACAAATGTCACATATTCGTATATTATTTAGATGCCATATGGCATTTTTTCTTTCTTCATTTTGAATTTCCTGTTTATATGACGTTATATTTTTTTCAATAAATTATGTATAAATTTCGTTAGTAACTATATGAACGGCTTTTATTGGTTCGATAGCATTAAGAAATTCAATGGTTCAATAGTTTTATAGGTAATAAAATTCCATAAAGTAATAATATCTGTTAATCCTTCAAAAGGTTTTTCTAATTGAATGACCAATGCTAATCTATTAGACCATTCAAGTAATAGCAGTGGGTCTTGAATTTAGTAAATACAATAACAAAAAAGGCTTATTCATATACTTCCATAAGGGGTAAATTGTATGGCATAGTAGTTACTGGCCAGATGCTGTAAGAAGTACCGATATTATCAAATGGATTAAATCCATCATAGGCTAAACTAAGTTGAAAATTACGATAGCTTTCCGCAAGGCACAAATCATGGAAACTTTCCATCAAAGTCTTTCTATGCCTTTGAGTTTCTTGGATGAGACATAATGTTATCATCAATACATTTCGTTTTATACCACCTCATATCTATGGTTGTTTTGTCGACATAAAAAGCCCTTGTAGTTGTGATTTAATATAAAAGTATCTCAAGATTTTGAAGGGTATTTTTTTCCTTTTCTATCATCCATTTGCTACCTTGATGTACCACAAATGGGACATTTTTCAAGATCTTTATTGTCCTCCCAAACATAATAAAATTTTAACACTTTTTATTTCTTATTTATAGTTATGAATTTACTAACTTTTACTTGATTATTTTGTAACTGAACGTCATATCCATAAAAATCAAATTTAATATTATTCATAATAATTCTAAGTCTAAAAATAAATTTAGCTAACAGCAATCTTTTTTCTTAAATTTATAAAACCTTAAACTCAAAACTAATTAATATTATATAGATTTATACTTTTTATTTTTCTCTTTTAAAATATATGATTTGACAATTTTATATGGTATGACAACTTTTAAAAGGTTTTAACATGAAGTTTGCAATTCTCATTATATTCAAATGTATTCTCTATCAATTCTATTTAATATTTATTAATATTGAATATTTAATTCCCTTTTTTAACTATATTGAAATTAATTTTAATTATATTGTAATTAATATAATGATATATCATAATTCATATAATCAACTTTATTGTAGTGTTTGCAATAACTGTAATTTCAATTTTCAAATTTAATATCAATAACAATTAAACTTTAATCAAGTTACAAAATTCAACAACGACTTTGATATTGCTGTTGAGAAATTGAAAGGAAGAGAGGGAAGATTCGATCTCATATACAGTGGAATAACAAATAAACATGATAAGCATAAAACGTACCTTATTATATAGCTTTATTATTTTTCATGTCATTTCTCTTAAATTGATTCGTTGCCACCACCATAGTCGCGTATGTGCTTGATATCTAACAATAGTATCATGTGTGTTAAGAAAACTCTACAATTGGTATACAGAGGGTAAGTAAAAAGATGCTAGCTCCATATAAATAGGTTTATACCTTTTATCAATTCAATTGAAATAAAATTCTAACTTAATATCAATTAAACCCAAATAAGATCCAATATCTCATATTAATCCTTATTTATTAAATATCTCATATTTAATCCTAAATATTCTCAAATTTTATAATCTAGTCTAACTTGATGTGTGTGACTCATTAAATTCTTAAATATGTTGGTAATAAATTTAAATTATAACCTTAAATCATATTTAGAATTGGATAAATTATATTCTTTTAACTTATCTTTAATTTTATAAAAAATAATTTATATTTATAAATCAAGATTATGTCTAGAAATATATCATGACTACCCAAATATTAGGAGTATCAAAGTGGTTTTGACTAACTTTTTTTAATAATTCAATCATTTTATCGTATAATATTCTGATTAGATATAGATTATATATTTAGTGTCTACTCTATTTGAATCCAATTATGTTAATTCTCTACCAATAATAAATAATTTTATTAATAATGTTTGAAAATTATTTTTAAAGTGTCATTCCATCTTGGCTAGAGATTTCTGAATCAATACTAATTGAAAACAATGAAACATTGTCCTTAATCACTTTAGGGTGATAAATCCTATATTAATTACTCAACTATCTTTATATAGTTGATACTATCTCCAACAACCACTAATTGAGCTACCCTAAGAAAGGATAGGTAATAAATAATATCAAAATATAACAATCTCTATATGAGATATATAAAGTCAAAAGATCACTTATATAATCATCACAATAAAATTTTTCATAGACATATAAGTAATGTTCTTAATAGAATTCTCATATAGGGTTAGTTTAGTGAACTTGTTTTCTAACAAACGCACATACGTTTGTTTAAATATCTTTATTCTTTAATCTATAAGATCGACTATTTCCTTCATAAGGAAGAAATATAATTTTTGCTAGTCTTTTTTTTAAATTTTTATTAACGTCCAATATGAATAGAATAGTAACTAGGAACTAGGAATGACAGTTGGCAAGATCGAACTTAGGTTGTGTATTATTCAGATTTGAGCCTAGCTCGAGGCCTGACTTAAGGCGATTAGGTTTTAAGATATTAAGGCTAAGGACTTGAGCATGAGACCAATTGGTCTCTTTTAACTTGAAGCCTAATCAAGCTCAAGCTAAGGCCTTTTTATTTAAAAATTAAATAATTTTTCTAAAAGAAAAAATATTGTTTAAAATATTGAGGAAAAAACCCCAAATTGCTCCTCCAGCTGAGGTGTGAGCTGTACAAAAGTCCTACAACATTTTTTTTAATCAAAGTAACCTCAAACTTTCTGAAACTTTCTTTTTTAACCCTGACTTCTGTGGGAGACTTTGTTTGTGTAACATGCTCCACAACTATGACAATGTGTCAAGCTATAGTGACCTATTAATTTATATTTACATTATTGTCCTACATCTAAATGCTTGCTTTTTGTAACTTTCCTAATTGAAGATAGAAATTGGTACCAAAAGTTTTGTACCAAACCTTTGTGATTGTATCTAAAAGCTTCATTTTGTAAGACATTCTGAAGATAGAAGTTGGTACCAAATGCTTGCGTTTTGTAAGAAGAATTTCTAACTCTTAAGCATGATCTCCTTATTTTGATAGTATCAGAAAGGGAAAAAATGATAGAGAGTCGAGGAGGAGGTTGGAAATAAGGGTAGAGGAAGAGATTGGTCGTAGAGGATTAGAAGGGATATCTTCGTGACAAAGGAGTTTTTATGAACATGCTCAGTAAAATCTAGTATAAAAGGGAGGAGATTCTCGTTGGCATGTCCAATTAGTCCACAATGAGATAAATTAGTGATTTTCTTAACTTCTAGGGTTTCTTGACTTATGCTTATGCTTAAATTGGGAATTTTAGTTTCTATATAGTGCATTACTTTTAAATTGATGATTTAATACATAAATAGGCACTCACGAAGATGTTGGAGACTAAGGAGTGGAGGAAGACAAGATAATTATGATAAAGGAGTAGGAGGAAGGCCTTCTTGACACTTCCTGTAATGTCCCAATTTCTAAGGTTTGCAATTTTCCTAAATTCTAAGGTTACATGTCCTGTGGTGACACTTCATAGCCATAAATTGGTCCACAATGAGGTAAGTTTGCAAATTTCATAATTCCAAGGGTTACACTTCCTACATAAATTGGAAATCTCAGTTTGAATGGAAGTTTATCTTAATAATTTGGGGATTTTGCATAATTGGGGTTGAATAACTTATTGCTTATTTAATTCTTATTTTATTAGGATGTGGAATCCATTGAAAAAGGAATTATGTTTCACTGTAGGGGAGAAATTGATAGACAATTCATTTTAATACATTGGTGGTAGTAAATTATTAGTTAAAGGTATTGACCTAGACAAATTATGTTGGTTTAGTATCATAAGGACTGTTAAGCATAATTGGTATGAATTATAGGCATCCAAATAAGCATAAAGAAGGTGGGATAGTTAAGATTATAGATAATTCAAAAATATATGATTTGATTTATATTGTTGAAAATCATGGAAGAGTGGAGGTTTATTTTGAAGGTGATTATAATAAAGAGAAAGCATCAAAAGTAGATAATGTGGATGATGTTAATGATAACATAGATCCAAAAAATGATGTAAAGAAGACAATCATTACACAAAGGATGAAAAGCTTGTCTTAGGAGTAAGTAATACAGATGATAGAGCAAATATTGAAGAAAAAATTGTATTATTAAATGACAATGATGATAGTGGTATGCCTATTAAAGATGTGTATATTGAGCATGAAGTTTTGAATAATATGCATGATGGTAAGCCTAGTGTTTTGAATTTGGAGCATGAATTTGTAAATCCTAAGTATGAAGATGCTGCTATTAAGCATGATAGTGTTAATACTATCATGCTTATTGCATGCGTCTTACAATATAACAATACATCAAAATTCACACTTTCAACTAGTGTACTAAGCTTCATACTGTACTGGCTGGAAAATGGTATGAAACTCGATAGTTTGGTATCGAACATTGATACCAGCCAATACAAGCAATTTCACCTAGTATCGTAAAGTTCAAAAATTGAGAGACTTTATTGCAAAAACAAAACAAACAAAAAACAAAACCCCCATCGTCTATCTCTCATTTTACTCTCTCTTTCTCCTCTCTTACCCAACATCCCAGCCCAGCCCTCATCTCCAATCTCCTCCCTCATGTAGTTAGTCTTCGGCCACACAACCTAGGGAGTGCACCACCATCCATCACCACTACCATCGCACCAGGCTTCACTTTCAGACCTCTTACTCATTCGATAATCCCATAGTTGTGAAAATAGACATTGCAAACAAGAACTTCATGCTCGTCGAATCAATCAATGAGAGTGCCCATCCAATAATCCCATAGTTGGATCATGCCGTTGTGTAAGCTCACCAAGATCCATCATCTCTTGATATGGAATTTTGTCTTGATCCAAAACTTTTGGGTGTATTGTCTATAAATGATCAAGAAAAAGATAGCATTTGTGAAGTAGAGTGATTAATGGTTATGGAGATTGAAATTATTATACGAAATCTAAATGAAAATGGAGATCTAGTTCGATCATATCACATATGCTTCCTCATGAGCCTCTCTACCAATAGCTAGGGCCCATTTTTTTTTGTTAAATCAGAGGAATAAATTAATAGAAAAGAATATGTACATAGCGTTCAGTACAAGTGCCACAAAAGGCACAAAGTAAGACTAATCAAAAGTCACAGAGCAATCAATAACCAAGGTAGACATAAACTCAAAAAAACCACTGCATAGGCAGGCAAGAGGATAAAAAAACCCTAAGAATTACAACTACTCAATAAGCCAGCCAAAGGAAGTGGAAAGGAGCCCTACTGAAGAACCATAGCGTGTGAAAGGACAAGGAAAGCGACTGTCGTGATGTGGAAGTGCTGAACCACCCAAGGAGGCAAGGCGAGCATGGCCTTGCCTAAGAGCCGTCGCAGGCAATAACCTACAAGAAGATTACGCAACATCTGTAATGAATGAAGATAAAACTGAAAAAAAATTACCTCCTCTCGATGTGTTGGCTAAAAAGTTCCCTAACGTGGGAGATGACTCCGAGATACACTCGTTCCTCCTCCATGGCTTCATTCTTAAAGCTGCAAGCATTACGCTCAGTCCAAATATGGTAAACTGTAGTGGAAAGAAGAATGAAAAAGTAATTAAGGCCCGGTACACTGGTACAGGAAGCATTGTTGTACCAGGAGAGGAGAGTTCCAAGGGGAATGGGTGAAGGGAGTCAAGTTGAAACAGTTGAGGCATTGGGCCCAAATTACGCGGGAGAAGGGACATTCGAAGAATAAGTGGTTAATGGATTCATTGGCTGAAAGGCACAGGGAGCAATGGTTAGGGGTATAAAGGTACGATAATTTATCCCTAGTTTGAAGCTTTTGCCAGTAAGCAAGCCATAAAATAAAGGAGCAACGAGGAGTATTATATTTGGACCATACCAAGTTGTACCAAGGTACTACCGGTAATGGAGGTCGCAAGATATGATAGGCTGACTTATTGGTATATCGCTTGGTTGGGCTTGCTAGCCATTCCAAGCTGTCTGGTAAGGAGCTATTGGGAGAGTACACTGGTGGCTCCAGGTGTCTGAGCAAGTCCAAAGAAACCTCCCTCCAGTGCCAAGCATCATGCAAAATAACATCAGAGACACGTGCTGTGAGTGGTAGCTCCGATCCATTGATGTCTCTCGGGGTGGCCAAGGTCCGCAAAATACCTCGTGGATGCCATGGATCCTGCCAAAAAAGAGTGGACATACTGTTCCCAATCCTAAATCTGAATTGACGGCATAACTGGTCCCTCACTAATAATATCTTTCTCTAACTCCACGAACTAGTATAAGAAGGTTGAGCTCTCCAAAAATTTTTCCTACGCAAGATAATAGTATGGACCCATTTAACCCAAAGGGCCTCCCTATCTGCAAACAAGATCTAGATCCGTTTCCCTAACAACACTTGTTTCCAAGTAGTCAAATGTTTGACACCTAAACCCCCTTCCTTCTTAAGACGACAAATTTCATTCCATTTTACCTTAGCCGGGATATTGGTAACTGCTCTACCTGCCCACAGAAAGTTCCTAAGTTTTGCCTCTATTTCCTTAAGGATGGAAGAAGGGAGGAGAAAAAGGGAAGACCAGTAGACATGGAAGGAAGATAGAACGGAAATGACCAATTGTAGTCTACCCGCATAAGAGAGATATTTATGGGTCCACCGATTAATCCTAGTGTCAATCCTATTAAGAAGAACAGCACAATCCCGTCGAGAAAGACGACCCATGATGAGGGGAACTCCTAGGTACCTAAAAGGGAGGGAACTTTGGTGGAGACCCGAGACTAGTTGTATCCTACGACTCAGATTATGAATATCCGGGGATAAGTAAAAGTAACTTTTAGAGAGGTTCATTTTTAGGCCAGAAAACATCGAAAAGGTACAGAAGGAATCAATAAGAACAAGTATTCTTTTTTTCATAAATGGCAAATTATGTACCATTGGTCCATTATCTCCTAAGCAAGTCAACGGAGGCCAACTTAATCTTTATGCAGAAGGAAAGGTTAAGGAGAAAGAAACAAGAGCGAACACAGGGAGAAATTTTAGTTCTTTTAGGGAATTAAAGACGATAAATGAATTATTAACTAATCGTCAAATACTTTTTAAGGTTGTAAAAGAAGGTTCTAATTTGAGAACAAATTATTTTAAGGAGAAGGAAAATGACGGAAATCTAGTATCGAATCGAGCTATTAGTATTCTTTTCTCCTAAAATTTTTCTGAGTATAAATGATACGTAATAACAACTAAACCCAATAATTTTGCATTTCTCCTTAATTTGTAATGATTTAGTCATTTTTAGACTTAAATTGTATAAGTTAAATATAATTTATTTAAATTCAATGTCAACTGATATAATTATGTTGCATTTTGAAGTAAAACTTGTGTAATGATTTAACATTTTTGACCTATCTCTTAAAAGGGAGAAAATATTAATAATTTTAATCTCATTAACTCAAAAAGTACAATTTACTCTCTCCAAAAAGAGAAGGCCCATAATCTAAATTCCACCTACGTTTTAACAAATTAATTTGCATTTCAATCATATTTAATTTCAAAAACACATTTTTTCACTCTTCCCATAAGGAATAATTAACAATATAATCCTATAAAAACTAAATAGTTATTTATGCAAATACTAAATTATATTTGAAATTTGTTATATAGGAGGCGTTTAAAGTGAGAAAAAGAAAATTTAGAACAAATTCATTATAAAGGAGGAGGTGGGATAAATGAAGAAATAATAGAGATGGATCAAAAATTATAGTTATGTTTTGTTAATGGTAAAGTGAATAATTAGAGCTTTTATCGATAAAGATATATATTAAATTTCAAACTTCTTATTTGACCAAATGTATAAATAACTTGTTTTACATATAAAAGCATTGAACTTTTTTTTTTTAAGGCGGATGATTAAAGTCAAAAAAATGAAGATTATTATTTTATAAAAATTATAATTAATATAAATAATTTTCAATATTATAAGTTATTTTCAAATTAACATACTTTGGCCCTGTTTGGCAATCAGCTGATTGCATTAGCTATTAACTGATAGCTGATTCTATCAGCTGATTTGACTAGCAGATTGTATTAGCTTGTTGTCATTTGATGTTTGGTAAAATTAGCTTTTTATATGTAAAATGGCTTATAAGAATATGACTTTAAAAAAATTATAAAAGTATGGATATTAAATATCTTAGTATTTTGTTGCATATTCTTATAGGAATTTAGATTTTAAATATTTAATTCTACAAAAATTAAGTTTATAAC
>JAOSBM010000204.1:18784723-18808969 GCA_027568955.1 Erythroxylum tenue | reverse complement strand
AATTCTTTTGTCTTTCACCGACGGATGAAGTCATACCGTCGCCAATTACATGCGATTAATGGTCCGTCGGTAAAATACCGTCGCAAATTAGGATTTTTCTTGTAGTGAAGGCATATGTATGAATGCAACAAAAAAGACAGAACCTTCTTGAGCTCTTCGAGCCATAAGGTCAGGAATTGGAAACCAACGACAAAGATGAAAATCAAAGGAGCCACAGGGGACTTTCCAGGTCCTTGGAGGCTTCCTTCTTCAGAAATCATTTTGCCAAGTCTCTTCCAAATTAGGAAACTGAACTTGATCACGTAATCTTCAGAACTAAAATGAACTTGCCAATACCAAGGTTTAAAAGGTTGAAAGTTGTTCGACAAGTGGTTTTAGAGTGAGAAAAGTTTAGTGTGAGAAAAGTTGACGAGCTTTCAGTTTCTGTGTTTCTTCTCATGGAGCCTTCCGACCCGGAGGGTCACCTCCCCAAGCGTGGCCGGACTCGAAAACGCGAGACGCCACGCCGCCCGGCCCCATGCCTTCCTACAGTGCCGCTGTCACGGGCGCCGCCACTGAAGCCTCCATTGGTACAACCCACGCCTGGCCTATCGAGGCACCCATTGAACCCGCCGAGGGAGACATCCGCCAACTCCCCAACGAGGAAGGTGGAGGCATCATCCTGTCTCAGGCCTTTCAACAATAATTAGACGGCTGCTGGAGTCAAGCTGTCGTCGTCAAACTCCTGGGTAGACGTATTCACTATCAGACCTTCGCTACCCGGTTGCGCCTCCTCTGGAAACCCCAAAGCCCAATCAAGATCGTCGATATGGATAATGAGTTCTTCCTCGTTCGATTTCGAGACGAGAAAGACTACTTGCACGGGCTCACCGATGGCCCCTGGGTCATCTAAGGCCAGGCCGTCTCCGTGCAACGCTGGACTCCCGGCTTCCGTCCATCCCTCAACCAAATCCATCTGGCCGTCGTCTGGATCCACTTCCCAGACCTCCCGATCGCGCGCTACAACCCAAGCGTCCTCAAAGCTTTAGGCGATCACGTAGGTCACACCATCCGTATCGACGAAACCACGTTTTTTGCCCAGAGAGGTCGATATGCCCGCATTGCTGTTGACCTTGATCTCTCCTCCTCGCTGTGTCCTTTCGTGCTTCTGGATAATGAACTCCTCCGTGTCGAATATGAGGGACTGTCGTCTATTTGCTTCACTTGTGGCAAGGTGGGTCACGCTGCTTCCAGCTGTCCGTCGACGGCTGCCGCCCCTCCTGCGCCACATCCTACCGCGGGCCCCCCCCCCCCCCCAACCGACCGGAGATCAGGGCCGTTGTGCCCACCATTCCTGACTCCTCCTCTGCTCCTCCCAATCCGCCACCACCAACGGTCAAACAATCAGTCGAATTGGAGCCATCTTCAGGTGCTCCTCAGCTGGGCTTTGGACCGTGGATGTCAGTCCAGCGCAAGGCTCGAGGTCATCCCAACCGTCCAGCCTCCCAGCACCAACGTCCAGGATAAGCCAACTCTCCAGGATCTTCTCAAAGGAAGGGCTCAAGGTATTCAGTCCTGTCAGAAGTTGAGTCTGTCGATCAACCAGACGTGACACTGTCTGCCGCCCCCCAGCTGTCTCCAACTATGGTCTTTGGAGCTAGAGTAGATTTTAGTTCGGTTAATGGCCACAAGAAATCCCCGCCTAAAGCTCACCCAGCTAGGCCTAAGGGGCCACGTTCAAGCCAAGGGCCCAAGTCAACCCCTCCTTTCCATTCAGGGGCCCAATCCCACCCTACCATTGAATTGCCACACCCCAGCCCACCTCCCTCACTCCAACCCAGCAGTAGCCAAGCCCACATTGCTGTAGATCTGGGCACTCACTCCGAAGTAGTTTGCGCCCCCCACTTCCTCGGGGACAGGTCCCCAGCTGTTGAGGGGCATACCCAACTTATGGATGGGATTGAAACCCCGTCTGCTTTTAGACCGCCCACAGCGGATGTGGATATGGCCCACCCCGTCCCACCGGACATCGCTGGAGATGATGGGAACTCGAACCTGCCCTCGGCCATGCTTGCTGCCGACGAGGCCACAGTTCAGCCTATGACTGAAGATGTTCCCGCTCAATCGGGAGGTACCGTCTCTCTTTAGCTTTTTCTTTTTTCCATGATGATTTTGCTTTGGAATTGCCAAGGGGCAGGGGGCATCCCCTCCATGCCATTCTCCGGAATTACATTAGAACTTACAACCCTCAAATGCTTGTTTTGTTAGAAACTAGGATTAGTGGACCCCGGGTCGAGAAAGTAGTCCGTGCCCTGGGCTTTGATTTTTCTTTTAGAATTGAGGCTGTCGGGTTCTCGGGCGGGATATGGCTCCTCTGGAAAGCCGAGCTCCATGTCCAAATTTTGGTCGCCCATCGCCAATTTATCCATACCACGATCCAGTATGCTTCTCAGACTTTCGATTTCACTGCGGTCTATGCGAGCCCTCAACCAACTACCCAGAATTGCCTTTGGCCCCTGTTGTCTTGGGTTAGCAGTACCACCACCCATCCCTGGATTATTGGCGGGGACTTCAACGCCAAACTAGAGATCGCTGATAAGCGAGGGGGGGCCACCACCTCGCGCATGTTTAATAAACGGTTTTAGAATTGGGTGCATGAGTGCCGTCTCCATGAATTAGGGTTTGTTGGCTCCCGTTTTACCTGGCGCCGAGGTAGGGTCTACGCGTGCTTGGATAGGGTATTTGGTTCGTCGGTTTGGCTCCAGGACTACCCTCACGCGGAAACTCATCATCTCCCCTTCCTCGGCTCAGACCATCGACCTTTGTTGTTTCATTTGCATCGTCCCACGCCTCCCGCGCCAACTACCTCATTGTTCCGGTTCCAAAATGCTTGGCTCACTCACTCTGCGTTTGCGGATGTCGTCGCCCAGCATTAGGCGCCGATTGCGGGGAATATGTCCCACTCTCTGACCCAATTCTCCTCGCACCTCCGCCAATGGAACCTTTCAATTTTTGGTAATATTTTCCAGCGAAAGAAACGCATTCTCGCTCGGTTACGGGGGATCCAACGGGCCATGACGCCGGCCAACTTGGACGCCCTTTCAGATCTTGAGGACCACCTGAGTAAGGAGTTGGTACATATCCTCTGTGAAGAGGAAGTGTACTGGCATCAGCAAGCGAAGTGAGATTGGCTCTCGCATGGCGATCGCAACACGAAATATTACCATACGCTCACGCTGATCAAACTCAAGAAGCTCCGCATAGAGTGCCTTCACGACTCTACTGGGATCCGCATCTCTACCCTAGACTCCTTGCGTCAGCATGTACAAGATTATTTTGTTGATTTGTACACCCCGGAGGCTGGCCCTCGCCAGTGTTTCCCTGTTTCTGGAGCTTTCCCTCCCCTTTGTCTGGACAGTTTGCAAGCCTTGGCCCGCTTGGTTCTAGCTAATGAAGTTCGGGTTGCTGTTTTTTCCATGAACCCCAACAAAGCCCCTGGAGTGGACGGCTTTAATGCCCTCTTCTTTCAACGTCAGTGGGAGCAGGTTGGGTCCTCAGTGACGGAATATGTCCAAGCCGTATTCCGGATGGACCACTGGGAGCCCGCCATTAATCAAACTACCCTTATGCTCATCCCTAAAGTTCCCTCCCCGCGGTTTATCACCCAATTCCGGCCGATTAGCCTCTGTAATGTCATCTACAAAATCCTTTCCAAGGTCATTGTTAATCGCCTTAAACCTTATTTGGATCGGCTTGTCCGAGCTCCCCAGACTAGTTTCATCCCTGGTCGCCAGCCTACGGACAATATTATCATCGCTCAGGAAGTCGTTCATACTATGCGCAATAAGAAGGGCAGGAAGGCCCTGATGGCCATTAAGGTCGATTTAGAAAAAGCCTATGATCGGCTTCGCTGGGATTTTCTCCAAGATACGTTACGGGACATCGGGCTCCCACCTCCTCTCGTCTCGCTCATTCTGGCCTGCGTGACTACGGTTACCTTCCAGGTTGCGTGGCAAGGCTCTCTGACAGACCGGTTTCGTCCCTCTCGTGGGCTCCGTCAGGGTGACCCGCTCTCGACCTGCCTTTTTATCCTTTGCATGGAGCGTTTGGGACAGCTTATCTCGCATCACGTGGCCCTAGGCTCGTGGTGTCCGATTAAACTTAGTCCGCATGGCCCCCCGCTATCGCACCTCTTTTTTGCCGATGATCTCATCCTCTTCGCTGAAGCCACGCCCTCGCAAGCTCAGCTCATTGCTCGGACTTTGGACGATTTTTGTCAGGCCTCGGGAGAGAAAGTGAACATCGACAAGACCCGGATCTATTTTTCTAAGAATGTTTCCCCTGCTCTCGCTTGGCACATTAGTCATGACCTGCATATTTCCAGAACGCATAATTTTGGGAAATATTTGGACGTTCCTTTGCTCCACAAGCGATCTTCGCGCCACACGTACCAGCATATCCTGGATAGCGCTCAGCAGCGCCTCGCGGGGTGGAGAGCCAGGGTCCTATCCCTGGCCGGCCGAGTTACCCTCACTTAGTCTGTGCTTGCGGCCTTACCCACTTATACAATGCAAACTGTCCGTCTCCCTCGCCAGTTGTGTGATGACTTAGAACGGCTCATGCGCGCTTTTCTCTGGGGCTCTTCGGGGGAGACTCGGAAAATTCACCTGACCAGTTGGGATACCGTTTGTCAGCCCAAAAAGGCAGGAGGCTTGGGCATTAAGCACATCCGCTTATCTAACGACGCTCTTCTGGCAAAGCTGGGATGGGCTCTGCTCACCAACCCTCAGGCCTTATGGGTCCAGATTCTGCGGGCTAAGTATCGTGTCAACATGTATCAACTCCCTCTTACTATAGCCCGGGCAAGGGCTTCGAGCTTGTGGCATGGTCTGTCTGCGACTTGGCATGTTATTCGCGACGGCATGCACTGGCAGCTTGGCAACGGAAGGCGAGTCCGGTTCTGGACGGACAATTGGCTTAACGCTTGGGGACCTCTTCTCTCTGTTGCGACCTCCCCCGTCCCCGACAGTGCTCTCTCAGTTTCTGTTGCTGAATTCCGTACCCCTGACGGAAACTGGCAGTGGCATCTGTTCCAGCAGTACCTCCCTTTGACCGTTTGCCTCGACATCGCTGCGCTTTATCCCGCTACCGATTGTACCGAGGAGGATAGCCCTCAATGGAGCCCTATAGCTCATGGGCGATTTACGGTCGTCTCGGCTTACGACCTTATCGATGGGAATAATTCTGCTGATCACAGCCACCTCTGGGCCTTAATTTGAAAATGGGCAGGATCTCAGCGGATTCGAGCTTTCCTTTGGTTACTGGCGAAAGGCAAATTGCTGACCAATCAACAACGCCTGCGTCGCCACATTGCTACGGATGGCGCTTGCCACCACTGTGGTCACGACGAGACTATACTACATGCCCTCTGGGATTGTCCGCGAGCCCGAGCCATCTGGATGCGCTATCCCCAGGCCCAACGGGACACGATGTTTTTTTTCTGCAGGACGACTTAGCCTGGCTGACTTTCAACCTTCAGCAGCACCAACAAGTTTGTTCCTTCTCTTGGTCCTCCATCTTCGGTGTCACCTGCTGGTTCCTTTGGTACTGGCGAAACCAGAGTATCTTTGTCCCAGACGCTGCTTGGCCTGAGGCGGGCAAACGTATCATTCTCGAGTACCTCGGTTGGATGGACCGGGCTAGAGTAGCGGAAAACCGTATTTTTCACCCTCGGGGTTTACCTTTGGGGAGCCTCGTTGGGTGGAGTAAGTCGCCTGTGGGCTGGGTTAAACTGAATACTGATGGGGCTGTGAAGCGGGGCGGTAGTCTCAATACTGCGGGGGGGCTCCTCCGAGATTGCCATGGACAGTGGTGTGGTGGATTTACCCAGCACCTTCAACCAGGACCACCTCTCTCCTATGAACTTTGGGGTGTCCACTCGGGTCTGAACCTTGCCTGGCACCTGGGCTACCGTCAAGTCATTGTCGAAGTGAACCCCCTCGAGGTTATTAACTTATTTTCCCCTTCTACTCTTGATTTGCCTGATACTTCCTTTTTGGTGACAGGTCTTCGTCGGCTCGTCCAGCGTGATTGGGAGGTCCAGCTCCAACACGTTCCTAGAGAGGGGAATCAATGCGCGGACCACCTCGCCTCACTAGCTATCCTTTCCGGCCCCGGTGTGCACTTTATCCAGGAGCCCCCGTCGACTCTTTTGCATTACCTCCTTCAAGACAAGCAAGGCGCGTTATACCGCCGCTCTATGTACTAATGTAGATTAGGTTATTTTTCTTCCCTTGTTTATTCAAAAAAAAAAAAGAACTTGCCAATTTTAGTTCAGTACACTATCCTATTTGGGCCTCACTTTTTTCTCCGATCCAAACAAACAAGCCGGATCTGCTTACGACTTGTAGTTTCTCATTTTCCTTTTTTTCCGTTACCATTTAAAATATTATCTTCATATAGCGAGTTTCAATGCATACAAGCACTTATTATTATTTTCATTACTAAAAATTGATAGATAGATAATAGATATATCATATATACTAAAATAGGAGTGACGAAATTGTAACATATAGACAGAGGGTGGCATCTTTTGCCTTTTTTTATGAAATTTGAATTGGCGAAAAATTGCCAGCTGCATCTGCGTTGCACAACGAAACGTCTTAACCCAAAATATCTAGCTAAACCCAATTACATAATTGCCCTATCCAGTACAATGGCAACAATGTCAATAGCAATGGTGCTCCTTTTTATATTCTTCCCGTGTCTTGATAATTCCCCAACTACCGGCTTACCCCATTTGAAGGGCGAATTCGTCATTTTGGACCTTCACGATACTTAGCTGCGGAGCTAACGATAGGTGGATTCGTTCTACAAAGAAACACACAGGAAAGCACAAGCACTGGCAGCGAATAAAGAGGGAAACAGCCACTAAGAAGAGAACACACGGATAGCTGACGTGGAAGAGACGAAATTTGAAATCCCGCCCAAACCCGGTACTTCAATTCTTTTCGCTTGCGTTCCAATTTTATCTTTGCCTGTTTCCCCAAAAAACCCTTCTCCTTATCGCTCTTTAAGCCAAACGCAAACACGCTCCCAAAAACCACACAATCACACACCTAAGCAAAAGCAATTCGTCTCTCTCTCTCTATTGTTATTTGAAAACCCTAACCTAAGGTATGTTTTCCTCACCCTCTCGGCGCTGACTCGGTCCGAGTCGCATTCTTTCTCTTCGATTCTCACCGGTTTTCGCGGGTTTTCTGCAGAAAGCAGCCATGAAAGGCGGGAAAGCGAAGGCTGATACGAGCAAAACTGATGCTAGGTGAGTGCTTTTTATTTTGTATCGTTTTACTGCGATATTGTGGTTAGAATTCAGATCTATGATTTTCTGCGTTTTATGTAATTTTTTGCCCTGTTTTATTCGTTTTTTATCTCATTTTCTCTTTTAATTCGTTGTTAGGCTGAAGAGGAAGGGCGCTGGAACTCGCAGGGTCACTAAGAAGGTGAAGGATCCAAACAGGCCAAAGAGGCCCCCAAGTGCTTTCTTCGTTTTCATGTATGAGATGTTATTGGTTTTTGCTCTAAATCTTTCATTATTTCTTAGTTTGGTTCTAGATTAGATACTTTTGTTTTTAAAAATTATTTTTTCTAAAATTTTGTAATCAATTACAGGGAGGAGTTCAGGCAGCAGTTCAAGGAAAAGCATCCTAATAATAAATCTGTTGCTGCCGTGAGTACTCTTATCCAAACGGATCCAAAACTGCGTTTGACTTTAGCTAGAATTTAATCTCTCAGCCGGTGATGTATAATTTGTCCTAAATATACTTTTTTTAATCAAATTTTCAACTCGTACGGCGTGATTGTTTATATTCAGGTTGGCAAAGCTGGAGGTGATAAGTGGAAATCCTTGTCTGATGCTGTGAGTATTTTGTGGTTCTCAAGTTTCCATCATTACTTTTCGAGATTTTAAAACTTTTAAAAGGTGTAGGGGTTTATTGTTTCTTAATTTGGTCACAAATTTTGAATCAGGAGAAAGCTCCGTTCATAGCTAAGGCTGAGAAAAGAAAGGCTGAATACACCAAAGATATCGCGGCATACAACAAAAAACTGGTAAGCTCTTTTATCAGCGTGTTTCATTAGTCTTTTAAAATGTTCCTTTCATATTTCTTGTTTGTAATATTCCCTATATTAAAATTGAGTTTTGCTATTGTATGAAGGCTGGTGGAGCAAATGATGATGAATCTGATAAATCAAAATCTGAGGTGAATGATGAAGAGAATGAGGACGAGGAGAGTGGAGAGGTGACATATCTGGAGTTACGCTTCTACAATTATTATTTTTAATGTACTTTTTTGGAAGTCTTTTGACTGTTCTCATTTTTTTGTAGGATGAAGATGGTGATGACTGAATAACTTAGGAGGAGATACAGAGGATGCAAGAAGCAGTCAAGCAGTAAACTTGCGTAGAATATGATGACTTGCATTTTGACAATTTAAAATAGTTAGTTTCAATTGATCAGCCTGTTTCGAATTAGGGTAGGACAATATGGATTGGCTTCAGGACTATCATGGAGTCATCAAATGGTTATGTACTTATATCCTTCTTATAAAATGATCAGATGGTTTAGTTTAATGTCTGCTGGCTTCCACTTTTCGATGCTTCTGGACTTAATTGAACCAGCACATCCAATGGTATATTTGACTAGTCATTAATTCACTTTTTTTTTCTGTTAATTAAGATTCATTTGTTACTTGTATTTGTTAATCATTTAAATGTTTATGGAGGAAAGCAGGCAACTGAAAGGTGGTTTGAGTTTATCTACGTTGTTATTATCTAATAATGAACGTGGGCCAAAAGGTTGTTGCATATCAAGGTCTTGAACAATATCGTTCATGCATTTACTTGCATTTTTGTCCCGCGAATATTAATGTGTAGTACATTGAAATTGCGAATTTTTTAACAGCCCATTATCCTCAACAGTAACGTAAACGTAAAACTCAACATTGTCCATAGTGACCGTTTTCCACAACCTTCCCAATGAGTTAACTTCAATAAAAGATAAGGTTCTGATTATCCTCAACAGTAACATAAAACGCAACGTAAAACTCAACATTGTCAATAGTGACCGTTTTCCACAACCTTCCCAATGAGTTAAACTTCAATAAAAGATAAGGTCCTGTTTGGTAGGAAATTTATTTTCCATAAATAAACAAGCGGATCAAGTTACCTCTCTCAAGCATCTTCAGAAGTTAACAGTCCGTATCTTGGGACAAGTTGATTACAATTTCTAGGTTAACCTCGTAACCCTTGGTAATTCCTAAGAAGGTAAGCAACCAACTCGGCTGCAAGTTGAGTAGAATGGGGACCACTCCTGGGAAGATATTCCTTGTCACCGGTCCTCCTGTGAGTGAAAACATAAACATGCTTCTATTTTTTGCTATGGTAATTTGTATTCAGAAACAATATGTGCAGGGGTGAGTCTGAATGTTTATGTTTTCAGGGTGTGGGTAAAACCACTCTGATAACAAGAGTTTTTGAGAGCCTGAAATCATCAATGCCCGACTTGAAGATTCAGGGTTTCTTCACCCGTATGTATCACCGTCTCTCTATTGTTGATGCTGGCAATGGTATTGGTAGCTACTATCTTAATTTTGAGTTATTATAGGTGAGATTAGAGAAGGAAGTGAGAGGATCGGGTTTCAGGTTGTCACTTTAGATGGTCGCACCGCTCCACTCGCCTCTTCCTCCGTTTCCCAGTTAACAATTAACTCTCTACAATTCATAACCAAGACTCTTCTCTTTTTCTTTTTTTCAGTAATTTTGATTTATTACTTCTTTTATGCTGTTGCAGCCCGGACTCTTACAGGTGGCCTGCCGTCGGCAAGTATAAAGTGGATGTCAAGTCGTTTGAGTCTGTGGCCTTACCCGAGATGCAGGTCTCATTTCTTCTTTTCCTTTCCATCTCCCGTCATCTTTGAGTTTCCAACGTGAGGCTTTGTGAATCTTTATGTAGCTGTGACTTTCTCGTGACACATCAAGCCAAAGGGTGAGGTGTGGGATTGATCCCTTGTATGCAATTTCCTTGTAACAATGAAACTGCTTTCTTGTTTGAGCCATTTTAAGTCTCGTTAGTCGGATCGTTCCCATTTTATTAAAACCAATATTCTCCATCTCAAATTCAACATAGTTTTAGATACTGAAATGGCGAGAGGGACCATCCTTAGATATATTGGCTTCTGTTGAGTTGTCTCCTTCCGGTATCCAATTAGATGAGGACGGAGATAAGAACAATGAAATGACCTAAAATTAAGTGCTTTTGTTTACTTTGCTAGAGTTTACAAAGGCTTGTGCCCTTATTATATATGCAGTCATGGTGTCATGGTAATGTTGAATTTGTTTGTAGATCAGAGAAGATACAGATCTCTTCATCATTGACGAAGTTGGGAAAATGGAGCTTTTCAGTAGACCCTTCATTGATGCTGTTGAAAGGGTTCTGGAATTGAATGTTCCGCTGCTTGCTTCTATTCCCCAACTGAAATATTCAAGTGATCCTCCAATAGGTAACACTTTGCTTGGATACAATTTACTTCTATTGCATATCAAGTTTGTTTAACTGAAGTGGCTCAAGTACTTGTCAAAGTGGCGTCAAACTTGCAAAATTCAAAATTCAAAAGTTGAAATTGAATTTGTCTTGCTGGATGTGAAGTGGGCAAAAGTTGAACAATTTTTTAGCTTTTCTGCTGTTTCTCTTGTGTTTTCTTTCTCCTCATAATTTGTATGTGATTAAGCTGTACGAACTCCTGCAGTTGCAAAGTTGAGAAGCGAGCCGAGGGCCACCATTTTCACTCTCCACCCGAGTAATAGGGACGCAGCCAAAAATGAGGTATTCATCAAAGTGGTGGATTCACTCCACAAGCCTTAGATGATGCTTCGTTTTGCACATCGTCCCATCAGTTCCTTCCACAATTGGGTAGTTTCTGATCAAACTTTAAACTGTCCGAGATGCAGATTCTGACAGCTTGTTTTCTGATCCTCTGATTTGGTTATCCTCTCTCCACAGTATTGGGACACATGAAACCCATAAGGTGTTATAATTTTGTGTCATTTAATTTTATCCATACATTTGTGTAGATTTTATATAAATGTGGATGAGATTTAATAGAATATGGTAGGAACTGATTTACGAGAATAGAGGGTGTTTGTGTCATGTCAATTCAAGACTCGTCGAGTCCTTTGCTTGTAATTGACGACAATACAAAGTCAAACCTGGAGATATCAAGATGAATGAATAAGAAATTAATCAACTTAACATAAATCTCACATAATAGAGGTGTTTATTGGATGCAAAACGCAGGTATTAACATTGCGTGTATCACATGTATTTGTGGAAGTAAAACATTAACTTGAAAGAAGCAAATGAATATAGGCTGATAAACTTGGTTCAGAAGATCCAGAAGCACTGATAGTATGTTGAGAAAGATTATCAAGCAAAGGAATATGCGTGTGCAAGGGTCGTTTATTCTTGTTATGCAATTATTAGTACTTCTGCTATGGCGGAGGAGGACCTGTCTCTGTTCTGCATTTAAAAGCTTTAAACAAGACGCATTTTATATTAAGTTGAGAACTTGCACAATCCAAATTTGATGACAACACATGTTATTATTCATTTTTAGATGTTCCCACGGCGAGTGGGTTGTATATGTGAAACGTACGAACACACGAAAGAATGACTCCTGAAGTTGCGTGACAATAACCTGAAGCTTGCTTCGATTTACCTTGTAAGGAATATGCAAGAACAATTACATATTATATAGTGAAAGTTAAAGGAGGAGCTTAGGGCTAAAATTAAGAAAAGAGTTTGAACTCTTGAATATGAAAGACTTTGAACTGGTGAAGGATTATATAGACATAATCATGAAGGTGGTAAACCAGATTAGGTTGGTTGGAGAAAAATTAAAACCAGAGTAAAAATTTGTAGTGAAAGTGATAATGACATTTCCTAAGAGATTTGAACACAAAAATTCTTTAGAGGGAGACATGGGACTTGTTCGGTTATCTTTAATTGAGTTCGTAATTCTTTTTTTGCATGTTGTTGAGCAAAGAAAGTCAAGTCCTATAAAGAGGAAAAAGTAACTAATATAAAAATGTTACGATTACATAAAATTTTAATTCTTAAAAAAGTTCAAAAAATTATAATTTTTTGAAAAATATTTTAGTGATAATTAAATTTAGAGTTCATTTACCTTAAATTAATTATAAAAATTGTTAATTATTTGCATTATAATTTAAGGTTTTATTAAAATAATATTAAGAAAGTATTAGCAAGTCAAAATAACATGTCTCAAGAAAAAGGAGGGATGAATAAACATGTTCCTATCGAAATAAAGACAACAAAGAACCTAAAGGAGGAAAAATCATTTAAAAAAAGGACAAGTTGTAAATATTACCATAAGTTTAGGGGGTTGGAGCATCCTGTTTCCGTTAGGGTGTTCCAACCCTATTTTACTTAATTTGTTCTACACATTTGTGTAGACTTCATATAAATATATGGATGAGATTTAATAAAATATAGTAAGAATTGATTAACCAGAACAGAAGATCTGATCCCAATTCACGCATCCTCCAAATTGGTGCTGGTAAAGTACAGGCAATATAGGACTTGTAAGCCTGTTCCTAAAAATTAATCACAGAAAGCAAAGGAAAAACTTTAGCTCTTCTATAGTAATATCTATGATGTATGCTTTATGAATAGCACTAAAAATTAATTAGGCAAGAACATCTATCGTTCTTATAGTATTGTCTAGTAAATACAAGTATTGTTTCTTCAAGGACTACAAGTACTAGTAATAACTTTCTTTACTTTATTTAATCAAATAAAATGAATTATTGACTTAAAAAAATCGTTAATTAAGCTAAAATTAGTGATATGAAATAATAAACTAACGTATATAAACAAAATGAAATAATTAATAGATAAATAAGATCTAAACATGGAGTTCCTCTACATTCTTCCTATTCCTAAATTTATTTTAATTTAATTATTAACCCTAGTTTCTTAGACTAATAGAAATTTCAAAGTTATAACCATATTCTTTCTCAAGAAATACAACTCCTATCTTTAGGTTGATTGATTGCAACGCCTTTCTAATAAAAATCCCTAAGAACACATTAACGTGTTAATTCCCTTATTAGATTTGACTTTAACTCGTAAGATTTATGAGAACCTATCTCTATTGTTTCATGCAAATCTTATTATTTCTTATTATTCATGCCACAATCTATTCATACATGTTATTTCTTAATCCCTATATATGTAATATGAAATTGAATCAAAATGCTAGAAAGTCTTAATTCAAACAAAAGAAGTATGAACAACACAAGGAAACTTGGGTCTTTTATTAAATTTAAGAATCAATTCAAATAGATAGTTCTAGGGTTTATTCCATCTAGATTTCTCCTAGTTTGGTTCATACTAAAATAAAGAAAGCTTTTACGCATACGCGGAAGTATTTGAAATTTTGTAAGGAGTTACTAGCAAAAAAGAGCAAGTTGAAAGAGTTAGCGACTGTGACGTTAAGTGGAAGGTGCTTAGCGATTCTTTAAAGCAAGCTACCAGAGAACCATAAAGATCCAAGAAGTTTTACTATCCCTTGTCAAATCAGTAGCTTAAAAACAGAAAAAGGCTTTTGCCTACCTAAAGGCTAGTAGTAATATAATGTCTTATTCTTTGTTTAGGAAACTAAGATTAAGTGAACTGAAACCTACTAAGATAAGTTTATAATTAGCAGAAAAATTAGTAAAGCATCTTAGAGGTATTATAGAGGATATATTTGTTAAGGTTGATGAGTTCATCTTCCTAGTTGATTTTGTGATTCATGACATAGAGGAAGATATAAAGGTACCTTTAGTTCTAGGTCGACCCTTTTTAGCTAATGCTATGTCGATTACTGATGTTAGTGAGGGCAAGTTAGTGCTTAGGGTTAGGAATGAAGAGGTCATATTTAAAATGTATAATTTCATGAATCATTTTGTTATTCCCTAACGAGACCCAAGAGGGAGAGGGGGATGAATTAGGTGAAATCAAGATACTGCCTTATGTTTGATGCTTTTATGAAACGTGCCACAAATTATCATAAATGAAAATATAAAATGAAAATAAATGAATTAAATTAGAAAATAAATAGTAAGGGAAGAGATACGCAAACCAATTTAAAGTGGTTTGACAAACAAGCCTCGCCTACGTTGACTTCCGAGACCCGTCCTAAATTTTCACTATAGATCTTCTTTTAAGGTGAAGAATACCCTTTTACAATCTTTTATTTTGGTAAAGAGGAACCTCCTTTTTAATCTTTCTTCAAGGCACAGAGGAACTGCAAATCACAAATAGTAAACCCAGTACAATGATCTCAAACTTAATAACCAACTTACAACTAAAAAATTGCTCACTTCGATGCTATGATAATCACAAAAGGCAGGCTTACTTAAAATGAGACAGAATGCTTAAATGATTGAAAAATATTTAGAAATGTCTGTATAGAATACTTGAAAGCTTCTTGATGCTAAAAATAATGAGAAAATATCTATTTATAGTGCTTAGGGACCCAAAATAGCAGCTGCAGCCAAGAACTAGTCGTTCCAATCACTATATTCAATACAAGGAGATATATAGGAGAAAGTGAATGAGAAGAGAGTGAGAAATGATGGACATATCTAGGAGAACCAACTTGGTTTCATACCAAAAAGGTCCACAACAAAAACTTTACATCTCCTTAAAAGATTAATAGAATATTATAGGGAAAGACAATGTAAACTAAACATGATTTTTATGGACTTAGAGAAGGAGTATAAAAAGGTACTTAGTCAAATCATATAGAGGTGTTTGAAATTTAAGAGAGTTCATATGACCTATATACGGGTTATTAAAGATATGCATGAAGGTTTAAAGATTAGAGTAAAGACGACAAAGCATTTCTCGATCAATATTGAGTTATACCAAGGCTTTTTATTGTGCCCCTTTTTGTTTGCAGTAAGAATGAATGAGCTCACCAAGAATATCCAAGGAGATGTGCCTTGGTATATATTGTTTGTTGATACATTGTTTTAGTGAATAAAACAAAAAAGGGTGTCAATATCAAGCTAGAATTTTGGAGAGATATGTTAGATTTGAAAGATTTTAAATTGAGGAGGACTAAAATTGAGTACTTATAGTGTAACTTTTTAAACCATAGGGTGACTTTCGATATGAAGGTAAAGACCGATTCAGACGTAATACCATAGAAATAATATTTCAAGTATCTAGGATACATCATCCAAAGCAATAGAGAGATTGATGAAGACATTGTTCATTGTATCAGATCGGGTGGCTTAAATGGATAAGTGTAGCAGGAGTTTTATATGACAAGAAGATAACAATCAAGCTCAAAGTAAATTCTATCATATAGTGATTAAGTTAACCATACTTTATGGGCTAGGCTATTGGCCCATCAAATAGGAGAATAGTCATATGTTGATAGTGGCGGAGATGAGAATGCTCCATTAAATGTGCAACTTACTAAAAGAGATAAGTACATGAATGAAATGATAAGAGAAAAATTAAAAGTGACTAATATTATTGAAAAATTAATAGAGACAAGGCCTAGGTGGTTTAGATATGTTAAGAGGAGAAATCTTGATATCCCAGTGAGAAGATGTGAGAAGATTATAAATAGGGACTGTATGAGAAAAATTGGAAGGCCTAAGAGGAACTGAGGGGAGGTGATCAAGAATGATATAACATTGCTGGAACTTATCGAGGACATGACCCTCATAGAAAATAACATTGCTGGAACTTACCGAGGACATGACCCTCATAGAAAACTTTAGTGTAATAAGATACGAGTAAATGATCTTATATAGAGAGGTCATTCTCTTTCTCATAAATCTTTGAAACATCTTTCTTCGAGCTTTATGTCTTATGGCTTATATTTAGCCTAAACTTTTAATGTGTAATACTTCCCTCTTAGTTATTTAATCTAAATATTTTCATACCTAGACTAAACATTTTCTTACAACAACTTGTTTGTTTTACCTATTTATTTGTCTTCTTTTTTATTTGCATATTTATTTAATTATTTTATCCTTTATTTTTATTCGATACCTTTATTTTTTATTTATTGCATTATTTATCTTATTACTTTTTTATATTTCTATTTCTAAGTATTTGCTTTTTATTTATTTTTATTTATTACTATTATTATCTTTTGTGTTTTTTAATTTTAATTTTAATTTTTTATTATTACTACTTTAACAATTTAATTTGTATCTTTTATTTTTATTTTTATTTTATTTTATTTTTGTATATTAGTTATTTATTTATTTAGTATATATATACCTTTTCTTTTTCTTTTTCTTTTCTTTATGTAGGTCTATCGAAAAAAAAACGTCTCTACTAGTAGGACTAAAGTTATGTACTTTTAGAGCTCATCAAACCCAATGTTCAGTGATATTGCTGCTAGGATATTGTTGTTGTTGTTATTATTGGTCTTGTTATACTGATAGATAATGTACCTAATAGACTTGGGCCAACACCTAGCTATCCCTTAGAAATCAAGTCCAACCACCTACAACAAGCCCAAAGTCAACTCTCATTCCCTTCTTTTTTTTTTTTGATACAAGGGAAAGAAAAACAAAACGATTAGCGCGTAACGCTTAGACCCCTATAAAGGGTTCGATGATACAGGGTTCCATTGAGGTCCCGGAAAAGTACATCCAAAATGCTCTATGGTGACTCCTGAATGGTATGCGTGCCCGGTTTAGCAAAAAAGGCCAGATGGGCCAAGTGATCTGCACACTGATTCTCTTCGCGATGCGTATGCTGAAGTTGCACCTCCCATGCTTATAGAATCAAATCTCGAATACCTGTCACCAAAAAATAATTCCTAGTCAGTTCACTTTGGGAAGAAGAAAGAATATTAATAACCTCCAAGGACTCCACTTCCACGATCACGCGCCAAAACCCCCAATCCCAAGCCAACGTGAGTCCCGAATAGACCCCCCAAAGTTCGGCTAAAAGAGGGTCGCCTATGCCAATATGCTGTCTCATTCCCTTCTTTGACTAAACCATGTTTACCCTTGGATGAGTAAGCCAGAGCCTAGAGGTTATCGACGATCAAGCCCATTCATTTAACAGCTTCGTCGACTTATCTTACATGCAAGCTCATTAATCACGGTCATCAACTGTATTGCTAATAGTATTGAAGTTCTGTGATCATCATCGATGTTATGCACTCACAATGGCAGCGTTCACTGCGATGAAGTTTCTTCCTTCTTCCTTTTACTGCACCTGTGTCTCCCTTTGACATGTTTGAGTTACTCTTTCTTAGGCTTATTTTTAGGTTTTTCATTAGAGTTGTTCTCTTGTGTTTCACAAATAAGAATAAAAGTTTCCTCCATAGTGTAACCCTGCTCGCACTTCTGACATTATTCTCACCTATTATTAATCCAATTAGATTCCAAAGAACAAAACTAATTAAATCTCAAAATACAAAATAATTATCTCATTAAAATATAAGATAAAATTAGATACCTTAAAACGAAACCAAACTTAAATGGATAAAATATGATAAAATTTAAAATACATCTATTTAATTATAAATGTGATCGATTGCATCCAAAAAATTTTAATTGGATGTAATCAGTCACCTTTAAGCCAATGCATTTTAATCATAATCAATATGCAAATTAGATTTGAATGTGAATAATCGAATATGACTAAATATTAAGTGAAATTAAATGTATGATTAGATTGATATTTTATTATGATAAAAATTTATAAGAAAAGATCAAATAAAGAGGATTTTAGATAAACCAACTAAAAGTTAGGTATTCACAATATGAAACATGATTTATTTAAGCTTTTAATAAAATTTTATCAGCAAGTAATTGAGAAAAATGGTATTAACATGCAGATTTAAAAGACTCCTCTCTTGAAAAAAGATGTTCTACGCAAGAGAGCTTTCAATTACTTGGGCCCCTTCTTCTAAGCAAAGCTATCCCATTGAGTATTATATCTGCTTTTAAACTGTTCTGTAAAGATCTAAATGGCATGTGCAATTACTGGTGGAAACAAAACGCTATATTCGATGGAATGGATTAGCTTGACGAAATCTGAAAGGGGTAGGGCTTCAAACTTCCATCATTGCTTTGCCAGCCAAGCAAGTATGGAGGAGACTAATTAAGCATTCCGAATGCTCATGCCAGAGTACTATCCTGCTGGTAATATATTTCAAAAAATAAGATAAATTCCCTTGCTTTGGACTGCCCTTAAAGTTGATGTCTGGGTTATTGAAGGCGTGGATGGCGTATGCTTAGGCTATTAACATAACTAGAGGCTTTATTCTCTATTGTTTATGATTATTTCTTCAAAAAGATAATGTAGTTGCAGAGCTCATTAGTAAAGATTTAGGTTGGCGGAACGCACCTTATCAGAAGCCAACAGCCAATACAATCACAAGAAGAATTTATCAATGAAAACTGACACGTACAATCTCTAGCAATGGCATTTAATTTCCATTTTTCTAGTCAAATTTAAAATCAACTCTTACTTCAAATGGAAAACCATATGGAAGCTCATGATGCCAACCAAAATTAAGAGAATCTGAAATACTCTAATCTACAATGGACAACTAAAATTGTACTGAAATTCAAATTGATGTATATTAATTGGTTCTCTTTAAGTAATCTTTATGGTGGATGTGCAGTTTACTACCATCTTCATGATCTATTCATTGATCATTTGGTATATTACGAAACAACATTTAACATGGAAGACACAACTTGTGCATATCGGTTAGCACAATGGTGAAAAGGTTTCTCAATCATTTGAGTGCATGTTAACAGTCTCATCAATAATCCTGAATCACATCAATTGTCTACGCACAGGTGAAATTATATAAAACTGGAAAAGACAAAACAGTTGTGGCAATTGCAATCTCTTTTTTCTTTTTTTCTTTCCACCACTCCTCATCCATCATTAGCGTTAGTGCTATTCTTCAAGGACTTAAACAGGCAAAAATGTAGATTTATCACAATTTTATTCAGAGATGCTGCCGTTGTCTTATTTTTCAGTCACAGCAATGAAAATTTAGACGTTGACAAGGACGTACATGTGTACCAGTAATCCAAGGTGAAACGAGACATATATAAGATAACGTTGTAATCAACGGCCTGCAGGAGGCAGAGGTTGAACAACAGCTAGGGGGTTTACTTGATAAGAAAATGCAAGCTGCCATAAGTCTATCAACGCCTTCTTCCCGTACAAAAGTTGCCTCTTAAAAATCCTGAAAACGAGTATGTAAATTCAATTCACAACAAAACATGGCAACCAAAAGGCTTATTTGCTAATTAGGTGACACTTCTCTAGCGTGAAAATAAGAAAATTTTTACCCAACTTCTGGAAAAGAAAGATACCTTCTTACCCGCTTATAAAAACAAATTAAATGCTAAAGTAGCTGTAAACTAGGACAGTCCTAATAACTACTTTCTTGCATGCTTGAAAGTGACTACATTACAAGCTATAGCGAATAAACTATTTATGGGTTTATAGCTACACAGGCATATCATTATTGCAGAGGGATATGCATACATAAAATTACTAATGAGCATTTGCCTATCAAATAAGATTAACATTTCCAAATACCACATCCTGGAGATTTCATAGTTACGCAAACTTGTCCACTAAAACTTGTTGGACACGCAGTTCACCTCTCTTGTTTTATATCAACATTTAATGAGTTTGAGTCATTGTATGTAGTGTACAATATTAAGCAAGTAACATGGTGAACCCAAGAAAATTAGCATTTTTGACATAGGTGATAAGAAAATAAGTGATCAATATCTCACCGATTCAGAGAAGCTCGTTTCTTCCGGAGAATATAAATGATAAACGCAACCAAGCATCCAAGCAGAATCTTTCTATTAGTAATCACCAACTGAATAGTACCAAACTTCAGATTAAAAGAGTGAAACCACCAAAAACATGATCTGGTGCACCGGGAGAATTTTAAAATCGACTCTTCTCTATCATCATATCCATTGCACAGGAAGTTGTTATGTAACACTTTTTGAGATCCCTCAGAAACATTTAGTTCCTTAGTCATGGAATGTTTCAGTTCAGGGTCATTTTCTGATGAAATTGAGGAGTCCTGTGACAGACTGCTTGCTTGTAGAGAATGCAAAGAGTATAATTTTCTTAAAAGTTCCTGGTATAAATGACAAAACAATAAAGACAGCACACAATGGTAGCATTAGAGCAGCCAAAGCAAAAAGTGTTACCATTGCAAAAAGTTAGTGTAATTTAACAAGCATCATTGCATACATATCCACATAGTAAGAGATTAAACCTCCAAACTAAAAGCAAACAGAGTAAAAAGTAACGATATCATTTCTTTTACAAAGAGCTTTTCAAAAATCTGTTCTGCTAAAATAATTTATACTAGGAAACATTCAAGTTGAATCGCCTAGATTAGACATATCAATGTAAGTTCAAGATATTGATCTTTCTAAACTTTAACACACATACCAACTCAACTTGAGATATTCCCTTAAATACTCAATTCATGTGACTCCAAACTAAGCATCTGCGACACTTTTTCAGTGTTTTAGAGCTCTGTTATCTGGAAATGAGTTCCTAATTTAGGCATGAAAAATTCGAAGGAAGCATGCTGATTAAATACTTGGTGAGATAATTTTAGTGCTCATGAGAGAATCAACAATACAAAAAACAAAATCCAAGATTAAAATGTTTTAAGTACAATTTACATCCTGATTATCTAATCTTGAAACAATTAATGCAATCATCATTATTTTTTTTTTCATAAAACCCACTCAAACACTTCCCTCCGTTGGATAACAAATTTGGTGCAAAAGTGCTTAAAGTCTATAAAAGAAAGAAAGGAAGAAAAATTAGTCAACTACAAATTTTAATTTGGTAGGATGAAGGCTGGCAATTGAGTTGACACCAAAAACAAGGGCTAAAATTTAGATGCTGTTAGAACTTTTTATTAGATAGGAAGTAGTAGTAAATAATATTTAAATTTATTAGGAACCCTTTCCTACTAAAATAAGAATTCCAAGAACTTTTCTATAAATATGTGTAACTTCAACAAGAAGAAATCCTGATATTTTTCTACAAACTTGAGTTTTCAATTAAAAAGTGTGATACTTTCTTCTAAGAATGGATTTTAGACCCTAGAAGCGACTCCTAGTTTCCTACCCTCCCTTGTTTGTGCTCTTCATTAAATTCCAGCAAACCTAATCTAAAATTTCAGCCATATTAAATCTTAAAATCCTAGCCCAAAATTTCCAACAAAGAAATCCCAAAAAAAATCCAGCCATACTAGATCTGAAATTTTAGCATTCCAAGCTAAAATTCAAACATAAAACTTGATATTTCAAAAGGAATGGGCACCCACGGGGAGGAAGTTTTCTACAGGTTTGCAACAGGAATTGGTGCACGATATGGCAGATCGGAATGTTACCCTTCAGAAAAACCAGGAGCAGCCTACTACTTCCTCACCCACCAGTTCCCAATCCCCCTCGAGTGCAGAGCCTCAAGCAGAACCTACGGATCCTTAGGTTACAAATCAGACAGCCCTGGAGGGCCAATAATGGCTGTCTAGGCATCCAGGAAGCCCCTTCCACAACATTAGTTTCAGAAGATAGCCCGCAGGAAGGTGCCCACATTGGCAATTCCGATGCTCCAGTACCCCCTGCAGCAAATCAAGTAAGTAGTTCTCCTTCCTCTCCTAGTTCTGAATTAGTTCCAAGTAGTTCTGCTATTCAGGGAGGGGCAGAGGGGGAGTTAACTAGTAAACTAAATAGGAAATCCAGGAGGAAGCTCAAGCAGGTTTATCTTAGGAAGGTCAATTTTATGGATTTGATTTTTTGGAATATTAGAGGGCTCAATAGCCCTAATAAACACCTTGCTGTCAAGGCAAGTCTTAGGAATATTTCTGCTGCTTTTGTGTGCTTGACTGAAACCAGAATTCGATCCCCCTCCTTTTTGAATGATATTTGTTCTGTAATCTTTCCTAGATGGCAGTACTTCACTAACATTGATCAAGCCTCCACTGCTAGGATTGTCATTGCCTGGAATCCCGACAGATTTACTTGTACCCGATTAAGCTCAACTGATCAATTTCTCCATTTAGAGGTTCTTCCCATCCATAGTTCCTCTCCTTTCTTCGTCACTTGTGTCTATGGTTCCAATAATCTCCAATATAGGAAACACCTCTGGGCAGCTTTGACCCGCCTCTCCTCCACTGTAGGCATTCAACCTTGGCTGATAGCAGGGGATTTTAATGCTATTTTGAACCCTCATGAGGCTGACCCCCTTAGTTCCTTAGTTTTGCAAGGAATGCGGGATCTTAGACAGTGTGTAGATGATTGTGCACTGTTTGATCTGAATGCTAGTGATCCAACTTTTACTTGGACCAACAAACAAAGTGGTTCTCTTTATGTAGCCCATAAGTTGGATAGAACTCTCATCAACTCTGAGTGGGCTTCTAAGTTTCCCAATTCTTATAGTGTCACTCTTAATCCTAACATCTCCGACCATTCTCCTTTGGTGGTTAGGGTCATGCACCTCCTTCCAAAGAGGTCCTCCCCCTTTAGATTCTCCAATTTCCTTGTCAATCAACCTTCCTTTCTTCCAACTGTTGCAGAAGCTTGGAGTAGTCAGTGTCGAGGTACTCCTATGTTTCGGGTAGTGTCTAAGCTTAAATTGGTGAGGCATGCCCTCAAATCCCTTAATTCTTGTCAAATAGGTGATGTTAGTGCTCGGGTGGCCAGTTGTCAAACGAACCTCAATACCATTCAAGATCAGCTACGAAATGACCCTCAGTCTCCTATGCTGAAAGATAGAGAATTGGATGCCATTCAGGCTTTGCTTAGAGCCCTAAGAGATCAAGAATCCTTTTTCAAGCAAGCTTTCCGTATTAAATGGCTTCAAGAGGGGGATAGGAACATGAAATTTTTTCACCAAACCCTCATAGCTCACCGGAATCGAAATAGTATACACTCATTATGCCTACCCAATGGTACTAGAATTGTAGGGCTTCAGGAGATTCAAAACCAGTTCAGGGATTACTTTCAACTTTCCTTAGGTAGTTCTCAATCTCTTCCCCCGTCTCAAGATTTTGTGGCATCTCTCTTCCCTAGCCCTCTTCCTGATAGCCTCACTTCTCCTCTTGTCGAGGAAGTCTCTCCTCAAGAGATTCAAAGGGCTTTCAATTCCCTTCACCCCACCAAGGCCCCAAGCCCAGATGGTTTTAATGGTTACTTTTTTCGCCATTCTTGGCAAATAATAGGTCCAGAAGTCACTGAAGCCATTCAAAATTTCTTTGCCCATGGGAAACTCCTTAAGGAGCTCAACTCCACTTTTATCACTCTTATCCCCAAGATACCCCAACCTTCTACAGTACAGGATTACCGGCCTATTTCTTGTTGCAATTTTCTTTATAAGGTCATCGCCAAGATCTTAGCAAATAGACTAAGGGAGATTCTTCCCCAGATAGTCAGCCCTAACCAAAGTGCTTTTGTTAAAAATCGTCGCATTGGCGACAATAGTTTGCTAGCTCAGGAAATTCTTAGGAATTACCATCTCTCCAATACTCATAAGCGTTGTGCTTTCAAGATAGACCTCAAAAAAGCCTATGATACCATCCATTGGGAGTTTCTTATCAATGTTTTAGTATCACTAGGGCTTCCTGGGCAATTTGTGGCTTGGATCCGAGAATGCATTTCCTCACCTTCTTATTCCATCCTTATCAATGGTACCCCATCCCAATTCTTTAGAGGGAAGTCAGGGCTAAGGCAAGGGGATCCATTATCTCCATTCCTTTTCATTTTATGTATGGAAGTCCTCTCTAGATGGTTGAACAAGAGCCTAGATGGCAATCCTGCTTTCCAATACCATTGGAGGTGCAACTCTCTTAAAATTAACCATCTGCTTTTTGCTGATGATCTTATGTTGTTTTGTCATGCTGATCAACACTCTGTGTCCTCTTTGTTTGATAGCTTGAGGTCCTTCTTTCTCATGTCAGGCTTAGAAATGAATCCGACTAAAAGCCACTTCTTCCTTTCCCCAGAGTCCGTTTTCTTAACTCCTTCAATAGAAAGTCTGTCAGGTCTCAAGAGAGGAAGCCTCCCCATTAAATATTTGGGGGTTCCACTAATCACTGGGAGACTCTCCAGAAGGGATTGTAGCCCTCTTTTGGAGAAACTTGAAGC
>JAOSBM010000204.1:18742402-18755705 GCA_027568955.1 Erythroxylum tenue | reverse complement strand
ATATTGATGTTTTATTATTGTGATGCCATGTGGAGTATAGTAGTGTTTGTTCGTAGTTCTTTCTTGTCGTAGGTTATGTACCAGAATGGCCTGCGGGCGTCCCGGTGTGTACCCTACGATAAGGGGGTGCTACAAACTACCGATGTAATTAATCCAGAAAAATTAAAAAATCACTTTAAAAATTCCTCTAACCTGAAAATTGACCCAAAAAGACCCAGGGCAACCTTATGGAAATTCTGAAAATTTTCTTTCTCTTATATTGTTGATGTCAACAGTCACTGTAACGTTGACGTCAGCATGTTACTGTGTACTGACATAAGGGGTGTGTGTGGGCCTATGGCATGTGCGCTACACATGCGCACACCTAACACACCTCCAAATATGTCAAGTGAGTGTGATGTACTCGCCCCTCGCGCACCGATGTGTGAGACATCCTTGACTGTGTGGCTCATGTGCCCACATGCGTAGACACACTGATTCTGTATGACACATGTATCACATGCACCAGCCACGCATCCGCACCCGCCCTTGCTATGTGTAGGGACAGCTGGATGGCCCATGCATTGCACATGCCAGTCTCATCACCATCGGTTGAAAAACATGTCTGTTGTGGCGGGTGTATCACATTCATCCTTCATCTGCCTCGCCATGCATCGCCCACTTGATAGGAGCGTGCAATGTACTCACCCACCAAACCATCTCAATGGAGCTACTGTTCACGAGTTAGGCGCATGTATGACACGCGCTTGACGTTCACCGTCACTGATGACGGTGAAAGCGATTTTTGGGAAGTTTCAAACATGTTTTTTCGCTCTCCATAGCTCGTTTTTGACTCGTTTCTCAATGCTACAAACGTGTAGCTCACTTTCATGCATCCATACACGTGAAAAATCGAAAAACGGATCAAAAGACCTTCAAAAACCCTTATGGATAAAAACAAAAAAAACTTCGTTTTTAGCTACCCAATCACGTAACCACTCTGATATCACATGTAACACGTAGCATGAACCTTATTACGTGTCCAGAATTGTTCATGAAAGGGAAATAAACGAAGTTAATATGAAATACGGAATACCTGATTTCAGTTCCATCAAAAGTTCAAAGGACCTTTCCAAAGCCGTAACGAGCTCGAATTCACTAGCACCTTCACGAGAACTTCTCCCCGACACGCTGTTAATGTCTTTCTATAATTTTCTCAAAACGTAAGCTCTCTTAACAGGTTAGAGAATTTGGAAGCTTACGAATGATATGAGTAACTGCAGAAGATCTTAACCTATTTATATAGTTTCCATGTTGGCCTTTCCCATCACAAGCTCGATATGGATTCGATCCATACTGATCAAGATTCGTTTTTCTCCTGGACTTCAATCCGTTGACGTAGATCATTTATTGGCCCACTTTATTATCTTTATTTAGATCAAATTTCGTAACTTAACCGATAATTTATTGAAAATTAATAAAATGCAATTAATTGTTTTCGAAATTTATGAAAAATGTCTAACAAGCAAACCCCATGTATACTTTTAGATGTTGATTTTATGGTTAAGAAATGAATTTGACCTTGTTTTTTTCAAAACATTCTAACACCATAGTGGGAAATACTGTATTGAGGGTCCTTTACATATTTTGTTCCACCACTTTTAGCTCAACCGAATTGTCTGAAAATAAGCATTGTTATACTCTTCATTTCATCCACACAATGATTAAAACATCAACCCTTAAACTGTTGGGGTGATCCCATTTCTCTTTTTCGTTCTATTTTCCTTTTGGAAGTGAAAGATGGAAGCTAATTAGCAACTAATTCCGTCGAGATTTGTGGTGATATTTTTCCATTGAAACAAATGAAATGGTCAAAGTAGCGAGTCTAAGTTCCAAGACAAGTACATGAATTCCATGTGAGAAGAAGCTGTCAAGTCATCATAAAGCACCAACCCCGTACCATGATTTCCAACCTAACAACACACTTGAACCAAACAAAGACTCCACAGACAAAAAAGGTGTGGCTCCAAAATGATGTTTTGACACCACAACCCAAAGAGCAACCACAAAAAGCCCACATGGAATCATGAATGCTTGAAAATTTTGTTCAAGAGTACAATCTCTCCAGGCCATATAAAAGAGCGTGTCGATTTTGGTCAGCAATCGGAGAAACAGGCCTGTAGGTCATCTGCTATACATGGCAACCGGATCTCGTCATAGAGCCACAAAATTGCAATAAATGATTCAGAACGTATTGTAACATTGATCTTTGGTATTTCGACCCTTTCTGTGAACTAAAAGTTTCACAAATTTTCTCAATGAAGATAAGACAAGTTCCTAAAAAATTTACCCATTAATACAGATGATCAACTCATCTACAGATGACGGGATAAGAATGTTCTTCTATATCAATCAACCGCAAACAAGACATATTTACTTACTCCACACTTACCTAAACCTCGCAAACAAATGACTTGTATATGTTACCTCTGTCTGTACCATGTTGTATCACAGTCTTCACTCTCTCCTCATATTTATCCAGACAATATCATTGGAGCATTTCCTTTACAGTTTCCTTGATAATATCTCCCATGATCAGGCATTCGATCTCTTTCCCATAAGCATTAGCCTCATCGTCCATCAAAGTGGGCCATGGAGAGGATTCTAAATTCCTAGCCTCCAAACTGTCAAGTGAGTAGTAAGACTTGTCGTTTGAAGGGTATATATACTCACATATGATCTCCCATGTACGATCAAGCAACTTCTTTCCACGTAAAGGTGGCAGCATGGACATACCTATAATCTTCCTTCTAAATCTAGACATGGTTATAGGAGGTCCGAGTACAGTTGGCAGTGTTTCATTCAACAAATCGAATAGCATTTTGTGGTCTACTTTTTCACTTTTGTCCAACGTAAATTCCCTGTCCTTGGCCTGTTTCCTATATGATTCTTTCACTTCTTCAAACACTGAGTTGCTAATAGGCTTTCCAGATGGGTCCCATTTGGATAAACATTGATCGTATGACCCATCATATAAACCAGAAGTGACGAATAAATCTCTTATGTAAGCTTCTGCTTTGTTATCCAAATCAACCATCAATTCCACAGGCTCATGTGCTGTTGTTGCGTCCTCAAGTCCATCTGATTCAAGTTGATTTAGTTGCCTCCGCAGCTCTTCAAAAACAATAAACAGAAAAACTATTAGCAGTTTGTGATAGATCTACTGAGTTGTACACAGTTATGTCTGCAGGATCAGAAAAACTTCATTTTATCAGTTGGTGTAGGCATTAGCTAGCAGCAGACGACCACCAGGATGGTAGGGACAAATCCTCAAAAAGAGCTTACTAAACCATCCTCTCTTAAGAGTCTTGAAACATAAAGCCACTAGGAGATATTGGACCAAAGAGACATCCAATGGAAACAATTCAAAATGTACATGGAATCATTAAGCAAATTCAAGCATAATGAATAGAACTTGGAAATAGAAACTCTGTACTGAAGCAACAAAGATATGTTTCTAACCATTTAGATTACAACTGATCTCCCTGAAAACCTGAGGCAAAGAACCATCTTCTCTAAGATCAGGAGTTGATGCTGGGCTGATGTCATCTGCTGGCCTCCAAAACTCTTCTTGAGGACTGTTGCACACTGATGCAGGACTTGGAGGTACCTCAGTTGAGTTCTCCTAAGATGCAAGACAAATAAACAGAGGGATTTACTAATGAAAATCTGTATGTTGATGATTAATATTTTAAAAAAGAATTTAGTAGTACCATAATGGCCCTGTGCCCCAAGTTCCTAGTAACTGTCGGTCCACTCATTATATCTTTCACGATATCCTGCTCAAAACCATGGGACTCTACTATTGATTCCATTTTCTTGCCAAATAGCCTACCCCTAAGACTGAGGTTGTATTTGAAATTTGAGACTTTTTCTTTGATATTGAATTTTTCCTTCTTCAAGTTTTTCATATCAAAAGTCACATTGTCAAGGGACTCATGCTTCCTCCTGATGTGGGCACCAGTTAGAACGTGGCGATCCTCGAGAAGAAGCTTCCCAAATGATGTTCCTGACACAGGGGCCGACAAAGACCTTATCAAGTTTCTAGGGGACAAGTCTATATTAAGCAATGAATCACCATCTTCATGCCTAAAAGATCTGGTTTGAATTTCCTGTTCATCTTCCTTAATTTCCCAGTAAGCCTGTTCATTTCGATTTTTCGAGACGTCTCCAACTTGTTTTAGCCTATGCAACTCATTATCTACAGGAAACAATCTGGAACTGCTACTGCTGATCACTGGAGCATCAAGATGTGCTTCTCTCTTCAGAACATTCCTTAATCTTTCTGACAAGAATCTTCTTGTATCCCTGTTTATGAACTCTGGAGAATTGCATGCATTGAACTGAATTTCACTTCTACATGATCGTGTTGATTCTGAGCGACGCAAATTCATTCCATGCTCATGGCTAGCACTTTCTCTGACTTGTTTTGCTATGTGTTGAGCAATTTGTTTTGGATCTGATGGTCTTTCTCTAAAGGGAGTCTCAATTCCGCTTCCTCTGACTACAGAACCTCTTTTAAGAGTTTTTCCCTGTAATTCCAATCTCAGCTGTTCTTTCACCTCCTCAAGGAACTCTTCCATACTAACTCTATCCTCCAAATCTCCAGAGGAATTAGTCCAGGACTCTTCATAGTCATAAATTCTGTAAGGACCAGGTTTCAAGATCACTATTCTTGTGGGAGCTGAAGAGGAGTCCAATCTCTGATCGTAATTCAAGGAGTGCATCCTTGAAGAAGAAAGTTCCTTCTGTTCAGATGGGAATAGTTTCCTTTTATGCTTATGATGTTGTAAGCCAAACTTTTCGAGTGAGTTTGCTTTTGTCTCAAAACCTTTGTGTTCTAAGGACTTCTGCTTAACTGGTTGGCCAGAATAAGAACAATTTACAACTTTCAGCTTGTTGATATTCCGTTGAACGGGAAAATGGTCAGAAATGCTCCCAATTTCAACAAACTTGGAGCATTCCTTAAACCTGGAAGCTTGCCATGCTTCAAACTCTTTCTTAAACTTTTTGAGTTCCTCTTCTTGTGGATGTTCCCGAGGCCTTGGCTTTCCAAGCATCTGGCTGTCGTTCCATCTATCAGCACCTCTGGTTTCACCAGTGTATAGGTCAAAGTTCATCTTCCTGGAAGACTTGGACTTGGAAGGGAAATTTTTGGATAACACCACTTCATTCTTATCCTTTTTTGAGATATTGGATTTTGTCCTCTCACTCTTTTTATCAGGTGGCTTTACTACTGATTTTGTGTCCAGTGGCAGCATGTCCACACCCATCAATCGAGCCACAATACTTGGTGCATTTTTTCTGGTGTTACGTTGTTTGGAAATTTCCTCATTGATCAACTTCTTCATTGAGAGTTCAATTGGATAGCAGTCCCTTTCAGAGGATTCTTCTTCAACTTGAGAGGAATACTGAAAATTTTGCATCAAGACATATATAAGTGCATATAATAGAAAGATAAAGAGAAAATTACTACAAGAATATCAAGTATTATATAATTATAGTATGATGCTATACAATTTAAGAACCTTTGTTAGAATCAAACATTTGTGACATTAAGAAGTAGAAAGATGCATGATAGTTTCCTCAGGATCAAAGAATTCAGCCATTTTAGAAAACTCAGATGATTTAAACCTCAAGATTGCCTATTAAGAAACAAACTCTGTTGCCAGGATTCTTAATATTAGGCATGAAACTATGTCAACCTCACAAACCTAGAACATAGTCTAAAAGGATTAAAAGCAACGTCTAATAGAGACTACAAGTATTACCAGAGAATTTCCTGCATCTAAACAATGCTGAGAAGTTTCAACTTGTAGTTCCATGCTATTTCTTGGAGCTTCCAATCCTGCAGAGCATATAATCAACTGCATCAATCTTCAGTCAAACAAGGAAAGGAACTAGCAAACTATTGTATCATATTCATATGTAGTTATCACTAATAATGCCATAATTTCATAATTTTGGAGAGCGTAAATCTTCACCTCATATTGGACCATATTGCTTAACCTTTAAAACATGACAATCCAAAGGAAGATTGGCCCTCAAAGACCATTGAACAATTTTCAGAAGAACATATAATGAAAAAAAAAAAATTCTTGCAAATTATTGAGAGCCAAGCGAGTGTGATATTCATACCTGATTACAAGAAAAGTTGTTTGTTATATTCACAAGGGATAAAGAAACACCATATGAGATTCTCTGATCAACTCAAGGAGTAGATTGATGGCCATATCCAAGACAACTAATGGCATTAATTAATCTTTCAGGTTTATTTATCTATGCGATTATCCAACTCTTAAAGAACTATTGTTAGTCATTATAATGTGAAAGTATCAGCCATTGCGTGCAATTAAGACCGAAAAGTTAGACAGTGAACCGAAGTACACGTTTCAGTTGAATACAGTTTGAAAAACCAGATTGTGATTACCATCAACATGTCGCTTATGTGGAAGAATCTTCCTGGCCATGGTGCTTTGGTTAAGGTTAAAAAGCTGAAATAATCCTCCCATGCAGCAAGTTATCTACCAGAGTTCTGTCATTTGCTTGTATGCATCTGCCTTACCCCATTAAGAAGCTAATAAATTTTCACCTAGTTCATAGCTGCATCAGCAAGAAAGAATAATGGAAACGAGCCACGATTTTTGAACATCTATGAGAGAACCCAAATTCAACACAATAAACAATTAAAAAAAGCCTCTCTACGTTTTCCATGCTGGTATTTGTATTTCAGGCAGGCTGAACCAAAACTAAGACAGAAGAAAAATCTCTTCGAGCATCAGAACAATAAAATTTAAGAAGATATCATGACTTGGGTTAAATCCTGATCAAACATTTACATAGATGCATGATCTACTAAAGTCAGACAACATTCTTCTAGCATTTAATTTGAAGAAGTAGCTAAAAAATTTAAATATAAAAAAATGAAAATCAACAAAGAAGAAGAAGAAGAAGAAGAAACAGGTGATACTTAGCATCCACTACTTGAAAAGATATTAACTTTCTCAAATTACGTTAAGGACTCACGTACGAATATGGCAAACAATTGTGTTTATCACGGCTTTGACGACTTGAGTAGGAAAAAGAAGAGATTTTCAGAAATTCCCTTCTTGGAAGTTTGAAAAAGGATGGAACTTGGAGGCTAACTGAGCATGAGGCAACTTAATGGCTCTGGATACAAACGGTTTTCGATAATAATTCGACGCCTCAAAAGGCAATCGAAATAAGGGCATAAAATCTGAAACTTTCACTTCCTTCTCTTTTTCCCACGAAAATCTTCAACAATGTGACAAGAAAATGCACAATGATCAAAACGAGAGCTTAATTTCAAAACGTACCGTAGGTGAGAAATCACGTGTAGTAGTCAAAATGAACACACTGCTTGTCTGCGAGGCCTGAGAATCTCTGAACGAAAAGAAAAAAAATGAACTAAAGCTAAGCTTAGCCACAAGTTTTTCAACTGAAAGTAGAAATGAAAGAAGCAGAGAGAGATATACAGTGAGAAAGAGAAGCAGAGGAACTGTTGAGAGAGAATTGGAAGAAAAGGCAGAAACTAAAAAGCTTGGTATTTGTACAACTTAGAGCCGAAAAGATGATAATGATGTAATAAAAATTTGATCTTTACAATGATGATACAGGGAAACACCATACGCTTTTAGTAGAGAACTGAGAGAGTCTCTGCTTGTTAGGAGCCACCAGAAACCGAATCCTCTATTTCCACCCGACCATTCTTCTTTTCACTTTATTTTATTATTGTGCAATTATACTGAAGTTTCTTTTCTACTATTACATTTCTGGGTACTGAACTTTTACAGCGGAATCATTAGACAGATGATGCTGTAACCTGTGGCTTGGACTAGGTTGCCCTAATCTCCCAACTTATAGGACTTTCTAAATTTACAGGAGTTCATTGTTTTAAAACCAATAATTCAGCATCCAGATTACATATATGTGTTAACTTGAGAAAAGGGTTTTCCCTTAATGGATCCAACTTCCCAAAAGCAAAAAAGTGGCAACGAAAATTCACAGGCTTATGTAGATTCAGAGAAAGAAACGAGACAACTTCAGCGTGTCGCTGCAGGGGAATTGAGTTGTGAATATTAAAACCAAAGAAAGAGATGGTATAACCAACAGCTCATGGACAGCGGCTTATAGGCACGACCACTCCATTTGGCGCCACAATACACGGAGAATAACTGTGCAAGGAATGTGCTGTTTACAATGCAGCACAATTGGGTTGGACACGTTGTTTCTGGGCAGAATGTGTGAGTCAGTCATGATTAACATGAGCTTTGACCAACAGTACTCACGATATTATTATCAACAGAGTCAGAGAAAGAATTGTTTCCAAGGAACAAAAAAAGATAATTCCTTCCCATCCACTTATTGCGTATTCTTACAAGAAACACCCCTGCATAATTGACTTGGAATATAGTATTCATCAACTATAACATGTTAACTAATTGAAGTTAACACAAGGTGGAGCAAGTGGTTATGGACAAGCTATCCTTCTATCTTTGTAGCGTACTTAAAACAGAAATGATACCTAAATCTTTTAGTATTTACGCAGGTATAGTATATATAAAGACCGAGTTGCTATTTTTCAAATGCACATGGATGGTGACACAAAGCCATCAATGAACCGTAGCTCAACGAATTCGTGGAATTTATGCTAATCTTATGGGGGTGTGCAAGTAGATATTTTTATACACTAATCAGTTAAAAGAAGTGGAATAATTGAAATGGAGCCTGCCCAGATGGAGAGTATAGACGAAAATGTTAAAGCGTATGTGTTTGTAAAAGTTTCCAAGTTCCTGAAAGAATGTGATGTGATTCCCCATTAGAAAAGGTGAACAAGATGAAGAGGAAAAAGGGGCTACTGGTCATGACATACTGGAGGGTGTGGGGGCTTATATGTAGTTGTAAAGTGATCCTTTCTATCCTAATGATGTTGAGAGCCGCTGGACATGTGCTTCAAACCCTATAAAATACGATAAGATAGCAAGTACATGTTTGTGCCGCTAAAAAGAAAGATGAGAGACAGAGCATTACAGGGCCTCCACTCCACGATCTACTGGGTGGGGCACCATTCCTCAACTCCACATGGCTTGATGGCCTGAGCATCGGCGAAGTTGCAGGTTTTTAGTCCCTTAATTCTTCTTTAGGGAAGCTAGCTGGCTAGCTAGGCCATCTCTTTGATTACTCCACGTTGCTTTCCAGGGTACGTAGGCTTCGGCCTTATTATAAGATTCATCCACTAGGTGGGCTTAAATCCAAATATTAAGAAAAAGGATACCAAAAGGCCAAGATCAAGGAAAAAGGACAGTAATCAGAAAATACCAAAAGGCTAAGTGATGTTCTTGGGAATTGAATAATTTTAAGCCTTATTTAATACTCAGTAAAAAAAAAGGTAAACATGAAACTGTAGTCTTAATTTTTAAATTTTTGCTTATTTATTTTTTAAAAATAAATAATACAAGAAATAAAAAAAATTAAAATAATTTTTATTATTAAAAGGGTGTAGGTATAAACAGAAATTAAATATCAAGAATAAAAGAAAAATAATGAATAAGTTATTATTAGAATACTCTCAGCGTTGATTAATTCAACATATTATTATCAAAACTACATATTATAGTCTTTTATATTTAATTTCTTTATTAATTATTTTATTTTATTCTATTAATATTATATTAAGCAAAGAAATTTTTATAGTTTTAAATTTATTTTTAGTATAAGAATTATTTATAATTATTTAAAAATTAATAATTTTATAAATTATTGGAAGATAATTGTGGTTATTTATTTATAAAATAAAAAACATTTTCATTAATTATTTACAAAATTAATCGTATAATAACTAAATATGGCTAAAAATGTTCTCATTAGCATTCCTAATATTTGATAGTTAATACTTGCATAATTATTAATCTATTTAATCTCATTCTTAGTTATTACATACCAAACATGAATAATTAATAATTTTATTCTTATTTCAATTCCTGCTTCTCATTCTCATTCTATTTTTTTTTAAATTTTGATTTATTTATTACTAGTTACCAAACGATACCTCAATGTTATGCCCAAACCTAGTAATGCAAAAAAATGATAACGAATTCAAGAGAAGTGTTACGTAGCCCAAATAGTTACAGAAATATATCTAAATCCAGTCTAAGAAAAATTAATGACAAGTTTAGGTACTTCCCCAGTACCTAAATAAGTAATCAATAGGAATCTTTCGGTTTAAAATTTTTTAGATTTTAAAATTATTTGATGTAGACGTGATTTTTGCTAGAAAATCGAGGTTGAATTTGATCCCACACAACAAAATAATTATGAAATATTTTCTTTTGATTTTTTGAAAACTAAGATCACTTAAAATTTTATAATATGATTAATGTATGAATACACTAAACACATGAATCATAAATTTTTACCTTATTGTGTAGCATAATATTTTTCCTGTTGTTTTCCTCTAATTGCTTCTGAAATTATTTTATCGTAATAATTGTAGTTGTACACATGTTCGACTTCTAATGACATCCACACAAATATATTGAGAGAATTCTATAAGTAGTATAGAAATAGTAAACAAGAGTATTAACTCCTTTAGAACCTAAGCTTATTTATAATAAGGTCCAAAACTTTTAATAATTAAATTTTATTTTGACTAAACTTTAAATAGAATTATAATTAATTTTAATAAGATATCAATTAGGCTCAAATAGGATCTAATATCTTATATTGGTCCTTATTTATTAAATATCTTATATTTAATCCTAAATCTTAAACTTTACAATCAAGACTAACTCGATTAAAATACTTTTTTTCTCTCTTTAATCATTCTTTGTATGTGACCTATTAAATTCATACATATATTGGCATTAGATATAAATTATAATGCTAAATTATATTTATAATTATATAAATTAAAATTATATAATTTATTTTTACTTTTTTTAATTAAATAATTTATATTAATATATCAAGATTGACATCTAGCAATGCATCATGACCACTAAAATATTAGAAATATCAAAGTAGTTTTGACTAAATTTTCTAAACATGATTTTTTTGTATAATTCAATATTTCATCATACAATATTTCGATTGGACATAAAGTATAGAATTAATAGCTACTCTATTTGAGTTCAATCATGTTAGTTATCCACCATTAGTAATTGATTCTATTAATAACATTTGAAAAGTATTCTAAAAGTGTCATTCCACTGGTAAAGAGTTCTTGAATCAATACTAATTAGAAACAATGAAACATTCTTCCTATTACTTTAAGGTGATGAATTGTGTATTGATCATTAAACTTCTTTCACATACTTCATGTTATATCCAATGACTGCTGATTAAGCTACCCTTGACTAGAATATATCATAAGTAGTATCAAAACATAATAATCCATATATGAGATACTTTGGAGATCTCTTGTTAAATGATTACTTATACAATTATCACAATAAGAATTTCTATCTACATATAAATAATATTCCAAACGAAACCTTCATATCAGGGGACTTTATTAAACTGGTTCTCTAAAAAGCACCCATATATATTTTAAACATCTCTATACTTTAATCTATGAGATTGACAACTTTCTTTATAAAACAAAAACATAATACATACTAGTTTTTTTACGCTCTACTAATATCCAGACTTAATATAAATGATCATAAACAATTTTAGGGATAATATATAAATGCAATATGAAACTTACGAATATGATCTCATAATAATTTGATTTCTAATATACATTTATCCCATAAACTTTATATATATATATATATATATATATATATATAATAAAGAAGCATCTAAATAATTATATCATTAAAACTACAACCAGTTGTTTAGGTGTAGGACATAAACCAATAATTTGATCCTTAATTCATATAACCACTTTAGTGCATAGATATGGTTGATGAGTAATGAAATGATATAGAGAATTTAGTAAAACTTCTTACCATTCTCCCTCTTTTTCTAGAGTTTCCCTATCCTTGAATTGAGGAAATTAATATAGCCATTATTATCAATATTAGTGCTTTCATTGACTATACCTGCCAAACCAAATCGAGACATTTAGTATACCCTTTTCACTATTTTATCTAAGAATCTTAGGGCATTGCAATGCATTTTGATTAACTTTAAGATACCTTTTAAGAAAAAAAATGGATCAATGCCATGAAGCTTTATCAGCTATTATGGCATATCTTTATTCCAAAATCATTTCTCAGCCACCTCCCTTTCAAGTATAACCAATTTTCTGTCTACCTTTGACTAGAATATATCATAAGTAGTATCAAAATATAACAATTCATATATAAGATACTTTAGAGATCTTAAGTCAAAGGATCATTTATGCAATTATCACAATAAGAATTTCTATGAACATATAAGTGATGTTCCAAATGAAGTTTTCATATTAGAGGAGTTCAGTGAACATGTTTTCTAATAAGCACCCATATATTTATTTAAGTATCTCTATACTTTAGTTTATGAGATTTACAATTTCTTTTATGAAATAAAAACATAACATGTACCAGTCTTTTTACACTCTATCAATGTCTTGTTTTAATATAATAATAATCAGGAACAATTTATAGATAATATGTAAATGCTGTATGAATATCGTAATTGTGATATGCAATATAAATTTATCCTATGTAATTTATCATATATATCTGAATATGTATAAAATAAAGAAACCTCTAAATAATTTGTCACTAAATTTACAACTAAATAATTAGTTATAGAGCATAAATCAATAATTTGATCCTTAATTCATATAACCACCTAAGTGTAAATATGATTGATGAATAATGAAATAATATATAATTTAGTAAAATTTCTGACCAGGACATTTAGGATAATCTTTTTTCTATTTTATATGAGAAGCTTAGTGCATTTCATATACATTTTGATTAATGTCAAGATACCTGGAAAAATGAATCAACACCGTGAATCTTTATTAGCTATTATGGTGGATCTTTAATCCAAAGTCGTTGCTCAAATGTCTCACTCTTAGTTATAATAGCTAAATTGATTTGTTAGATGCTTCAAAAGGAATAAACAAACCTAGCACCAATGCTTACTCTCAGTGATGAAGCCAGAAATTTAAGATAGGAGGGCCCAAATAAAATATAGATTTCACAAAAATTTTCATATCAAAATTAAATAAAAATAAAGTTTTATTAAGAATATAAAATAGTTAAAATTACAATGATCCTCGCCTACTTTTCATAGATTGAAATCT
>JAOSBM010000204.1:18713255-18725636 GCA_027568955.1 Erythroxylum tenue | reverse complement strand
AGCAAATATGCAAATATGCGATGCATAAAACATACTAAATTTCCGTAATATCCTAACCCCTAAGATGGGGCGTTACAGTTTCTGAGTCAAACAAAGTCTCCCCAACTTTCTGTCTTTGCTTATCTCCATGCCGAGAATTTTCTTGGCTTTGCTCAAATCCTTCATTTCAAACTCCTGATTCAACTGAATCTTTAATCTCTCAGTTTCTCTTTGATTATTTGAAGCTATCAGCATATCATCAACATACAGAAGAAGATACATGTAGGATCCATCTTATAGCTTGCGCAAGTACACACAGTGATCGTATTTGCTTCTTGTGTACCTCTGCCTCATCATAAACTTATCAAGTTATTTGTACCACTATCTTGGAGGTTACTTCAATCCATGCAATGATTTCTCTAATTTACATACCGTATTCTCCTTATCAACATCCTTGAATCCCTCAGGCTGTTTCATATAGATTTCCTCTTCCAAATCTCCATGTAAAAATGCAGTCTTTACATGCAACTACACTAGCTCCTAGTCCAATTGTGTTACTAAGGTCAGTAGAACTCTAATGAAGGAATGTTTCACAACTGGAAAAAAGACTTCATTATAATCAATTCCTTCCATCTGAGTATAGCCTTTAGCCACCACTCTTGCCTTATAGCGGACATCATTCTTATCAGGAAATTCATCTTTCTTTGCATATACCCATTTGCATCCAATTACCTTTTTTCCTTTTGGGATAGTACTTAGCTTCCACTTCTGATTCTTATGAAGGGAACGCATTTCTTCATTATTGGCTATCCTTCACTTATCTTCTTCTAAACTTCGAACTGCTTCTTTATAAGTGGTAGGAATGTCATCGATTTCAATTGGAGATGCATAAGCCACCATATTAGCATAACGAGTAGGTACTTGAATGTTCCTTTTTGGCTTTCTCAATGCAATTGGTAATTGTTACTGTGGAGGTTCTTGTGTTGAAACATCTTCTTCATCTGGCTCCTCTTCTACCATAAGAGTTTCTGCATCTGCTTCATCATTTGCTGAGGTAACAATTCTTCCTTCAAACTCCACTTGTTTTAGAGTACCATCTGTCTGCTCAATATTTTCAGTTGTCATCTTTCTTAACATGGTAGATTCATCAAAGGTAACATCCTTGCTGAAGATTATTTTCTTTGACTCTAGGCACCAAAGACGATATCCTTTCATACTAGAGGTGATCCCCATAAAATTTGCTTTCTTTGCACGTGGATCCAACTTTGACTCCTTAACATGATAGTATATAGTGGAACCAAACACATGTAAAGAATCATAATTTGTAGCAAGTTTTCCAAACCATTTTTTCAAAGGTGTTTTACCACCAATAGCAGTTGATGAAAGGCGATTAATGAGATGACATGCATATGCAACAACCTCAGCCTGAAATTCTCTACCTAACCCAACATTGGACAACATACATTGAACTTTCTCTAGCAATGTTCGGTTTATACGTTCTGCCATCCCATTTTGTTGTGGTTTATCCTTGACTGTTAAGTATCTGACAATACCCTCATCTTCGTAGACTTTTAAAAATGGATCACTTATATACTCTCATTTATTATCTGTACAAAGACGCTTGATCCTTCTGCTTGTTTAAGTTTCCATCATCTTCTTCCATTTAAGGAAAACTCCCAACACGTCATCCTTAGTCTTCATAGTATACACCCATACTCTTTAGGAAAAGTCATCAACAAAGGTCATATATTAGTGTTTTCCTCCTAAAAAGATTGTTTTCGGAGGTCCTCACAAATCAGAGTGAACATAATCCAAAATACCCTTTGTATCATGGATTGCAGTGCTGAACTTCACTCTTGTCTATTTCTTTTTGACACAATGCTCATAGAAGTCTAATTTGTAGGCCTGAAATCCTTTCAACAATCCTTGATTTACTAATATCTTGAAGGATTTTTCACTTGCATGTCCTAAGCACATATGCCACAACCTAGATACTTCTAGCTATTGATCATCATTAGAAGCTACTGTTGTTGTTCCAATAACTGCAATACCTTAGTAATAATACAGGCTATTGTTTCTTCAAATTCCATTCATTACCACAAGTGCACCAAAGATGACTTTCATTACTCTATTTGTTGCATTTACAGTGTGGCCCTTCGATTACAGGACTCCCACAAAAATAAGATTCTTAGTCAAACTTGGCACGTATCTGACATCTATTAGAGTCCTAGTTGTTCCATCATGATTCCTTAAGCAAATTGAACTAATCCCATTTGTGGTGCAGGGATTGTCATTTGCTGTGTAGACAACTCCACCTTCTAGCTCCCAAATCAGTGCACCAATCACGATTGGGATATATATGATGGCTACAGCTCAAATTTAGCAGCCATGGACTAAAAGGGCTTATTGAGGATGTAACAATCAATGATAGATCTGATTCTGCACCTTCACACTCAACAACATTTCGAATTCCCTTTTTCCCGACAAAAGGCACATTCATCTTTGCTCAATTTGGGCCTTGACTTTGTTCTCCCTTTCTTTCCTTTAGTCTAACTCTGCGAACAACCTCTAACCACCAAAGCTTCTGCTGCTCCACTTGTACATTATTCCTTTATCTTCCTTCTCAATTCATAATTGTACAAAGCAGTTGTAACTTCACTGAAAGACATAGCAACCTTCCCATGAAGTAGAGTAGTTTCAGGAAACTCAAACTCCTTAGGAAGGGATCCTAGCAACATCAAAGCCAAACCTTCATCTTCAAATGTCACATCCAAATTCATTAAATCAACAACTAATTGATAAAAACTGGTGATGTGATCATTTATAGTGGTACCCGAAGCATAAGAGAAACGAAACAGTCTCTTCTTTATATGGAGCTTATTCTATCTACTTTTCTTCAAGAATTTTTCCTCCAACTCATTCTACAATTTAGATGCAAAAGTTTTTTCAAGAAAGCATACTTTTGCTCTTTGGAAATACATGATCGAATTGTACCATATGTCAAACAATTTATGGTCTTCCAATCTTTCTCCTCAACATCATTTGGTTTCTTTTCTTTAATGGCAATGTCAAGACCTTGTTAAAAAAGAGCGTCTTGAACCTCACTTTTTCACATGCCGAAATGACCCGTACCATCAAAAATTTCCACTGTAAATCTTTCATTTGTCACAACAGTCCTTGTTAGAATAGACGAGGTAGAAGCTGTTGGTGCGGTCGTATCTTTAATTTCTGTCATCTCTGCTATAATTCTATTCAATAACTATCAATGAGGAATATCAATAGCCCAAGGAAAAATCTTTTCTGATGTGGAAAATCAGACCATGCTGCAACCACAAAGCATACTAAGAAAAACTTGGCTCTGATACCAATTGTTGTGGAACTCAGGTTAATATCCACCAATAATAACAAATTCACTTTGAGCACTATTGTCTAGGTGAATAGAGTGTGTGATTGTACGTAAAAATCACACCAGGTAAATTCCCAGGAAAGACTGGAGGGGTCACAAACGGTCCTACTTAAAACCTAACCTCCTAGATATGTAATTTAATAGCACAATAATTCAATATAACTATACCCAAAAATAGTTATTAAATAGACAAATAAAGAACATCTTAATTTAACGAGGTTCGGCCAATTTCACTATTTACAGGAAATAATATAAGTGAAATATTACAAAAGGAGAGAGGGAATTTTTGTCTTAAGAAAGACAATTTGGGATGATAATAAAAAAACTAAAAAGAAGAGGGTTATTTTATAAGTAAAACAACCTCTCACAAATCTATAATTTCTCAATGTGGGACTGTGGGATGAGCTACAATATTTTACTACTCAACACTAAGTTCTAATATGATACTACCAACTCAAAATGATTTATTTTTGACATGTACTTCTACAGCCCATGTTCAATATTACTTGCCCTTAAGACTACAGACTTGTACAATCGAAAATGAAATGAACTTCATTAGCTCCAAGACAATATATAAAGATAATAAATATTTTAAATTATAGATTGTATTACAATTGTATTCATATTTCTTAATTATTATAATTCTTAACACAATATGTAAATTTACAATTTAAAAACCTTGTGTAAAACTCTGAACAATCATCCAACTTCAGTGTAGGAAGTTGGTTTAGTAATTAGTTTTGTGTTGACCAAAAATAAAGGATTTTGTAATAGCACAAAGTTCCTTATGGATTGAACCAAATTACCCTTGTCGCATCATGGAGAGCTGCACATGGTCGGCCATGTAATTGTTTGTTTGTTGCCAAAACCAGAAGACTCCAGGCTGATCGGACGAACCATTTCAGTTGGCACACTTGTTAAAAATAGCAAGAAGGCATACAATGAATGGATCATTATCGTTGGATGCACCAAGCTCTTTTACAATGCATGGATACCTATAATCACATGAACATAATTTAAGTCCAGTAACTATTTTATTTTATTTATATATTTATACATATTACATTTAAAGTACTAACAAAATGAATACAGACAAAAATGGGGAAAGTCACAACATTGGTAATGTGATAAGAACTTCTGCAAATGGATGACTGTGGAAGAGTAAATAGATAAATGAACCAGGTAAAAAATGCTAGTATTTAGGATTTTATTGATAGGGGCAATAGATATCGGATGAATAAAGGTCACATTTGAGAGGTCACCAACTCTTTCACTCTTACAACCTGACAGATTATTCACACCTACTTCCTACCTCACACATGCCCCTATTATACACAACATTCCTGATAGAAAATCCTAACCACTCGTCACCTAACTACTCTATATGTTACTAGCATTCTAACAGAAATATTAACTGTTGGTTCTTTCTTCTTTCTCCTTTCTTGTTGTATATGAATAGGAGGCTTAACAATACCAACCCCCTATGAGTTTCACCTTGTACTTAGGTGGAAAGTGGGAAATTGTTGAGTGATTGTGTCATAGGCTTCCCAAGTTACTTGAAATTCTGGAAGGTCCTTCCATTTAAGTAACACTCCAGCTACAATATTTGATTTTCCTCTAGAAAGCATATTCAATACGGACTCGGGTTCAACATGCCACTTTAGATCATCTTATGAAATTAGGGGAATGTCTTGACATGGCTTGTTGACCCCGCTTGTTGCTTTGAGTTGAGAAACATGAAACATCAGATAAATGAGAGCTGAACTACGGAGTTTAAATTTGTAGGCTATAGGTTCAAATTTTTGAATAATAGGATATAGGGACCAAAATAACTAGGAGATAGCTTCTTGTTCACCCTTCGAGCTAATGATTTACTTCAGTAGGGCCGAATTTTCAAGTACACTAAGTCCCCCACCTAAAAATGTATGTCTCAGCAAGGTTGGTCTGCATGTTTCTTTATGTGTGCCTGAGCTAGACCCAACTGTTCTCTCATCTGCTTGAGCATTATGTCTCAAACCTTTAGCTGCTCCTTCACTGCAAAATTAAATGTGTTAGATTGTGGGTAATGCAACAAGGGTGACGGTCCTAACCATACATCACCTTGAAAGGTGTGAGCTTGGTAAAAGTGTGGAAGGTTGTGTTATACCAATATTCACACTAAGGTAATCATTAGATCCAAGTTTTCAGTTTGGTGTGCATAAAGCAATGTAAATAATTCTCAAGGCACCTGTTGATGACTTCGATTTGACCATCCGTTTGAGGATGGTAAGTTGTACTATGACTTAATTTGATCTATCATAGCCTGAATAATTTTTTCCAGAAAATGCTCATAAAGGCCTTATCTTAATCTAAAACAATAGACCTCGAAAACCCGTGAAGTTTAACGATGTTTTGCACAAATGCATCAGACACGTTTAGAGCTGAAAATGGGTACGTACTTTACTGTGACAAAGTGGGCATATTTACTAAACATGTCCACCACAACTAGGATAATAATAAATCTAGCTGAATTTGGTAAGCCTTTGATAAAATCCATCGACACATCTTCCCAAACTTGTTCTAGTATTGATAAGGGTTGTAGCAGCTCTACAGATGATAAAGATAAGCTCTTGTTTTATTGGCACACGCCACATTTCTCTACATATTTTCATTTTCATTCCTAGCTAATAAAGCTCAGTCATGATTCGCTTGTATGTTTTAGAAACCCATAATGTTCCCCTACTATATTGTTGTGAAATTCTTCCAAAATTCTTAGTGATAAGGGAGAGGAATTAGAGATTACCAAGCAATTGTTGTAATGTAGCTAATTATGGACTAAACTCCATCAAAGTTTTTTGTCCGGGTCCTCACTTAATAACTTTTAAATGACTGCCAATCCAAGATCCTGATCCAGCTCACGCATAAACTCATCTACATCAAAGCATTGTGTCATAGTAATGTTCTAAAGAATGGGTACTGTAGACAACACATCTACTGCCTTATTCTCATCCCAAGGTTTATACTCAATCTCAAAATCAAATTCTAGTAACCTTGTGATCCACTTTTGATGCTCCTTTATTTTAACTGTTAATCTAGAAGGTATTTAACACTCTTTTAATCAGTCCAAACCATAAATCTCTTTCCCAACAAGTAGTGTCGCCACTTCTGTATAACAAACATTATAGCCATGAGTTAGTGTTCATAAACTGACTTCAACCTTGCTCACCCTTTAAGTGCTTGGTTAAAATAGGCCAGTGCCCAAATTTTTGCATTAAGACAACTCTAATCCTTATCCTTGACGTGTCTGTCTCAATAAGGAACCGTTCTCTAAAGTTGGGTAGGGATAAGGTTAGAATTTTTATCATGGATTATTTTAGTCTCTACACTGCTTCGGTAGCCTTATCACTCCATTGAAATGCATCTTTCTTAAACAAATCAATCAAAGGGACAACTATCTTGCCATAATCTTTGACAAATCATTGGTAGTAACTAGTTAGCCTTAAAAATTCTCTTAGCTCCTTCAGGTTCGTTGGAATAGGCCACTGTTTTACAGTTCTAACCTTGTTGGGTTCAGCAGAAACTCCCACGACCGTAGTAATATGGCCTAAATACTTAATATGATTTTGACATAAATAACACTTCTCAAGTTAGCAGATAATAATTTAGTTTTCAAAATAGTTAATACCTCTCTTAAAAGATGCACTATAAATCAAAATATCATTGAAAAGCACTCGTACGCCTTTCCTCAACATTGGTTTAAACAATGTATTCATGACTAATTGAAATGTAGCCAAAGCATTCAATAATCTGAATTGCATAACCAAGAATTCATAGTGCCCTTCATGGGTCCTGAAGGTCGTCTTTGGCACATCTTCAGCTTTTACTCTATTTGGTGATAGCCAGATTTTAAATCTAGTTTTGAAAATAAACAAGCTCTTATAGTTTGTCAAACAACTCGACCATAGTAGGAATTGAGAATCGATCTAGGATGGAGGCCTTATTTAGTTCTCGGTAATCAACATATAACCTCCAACTTTTGTCTTTTTTGGACCAAGATTATAGGCCTTAAAAATGAACTGACATTGGGCTGGATAATTCCGACAACCATTATTTCCCCAACCAGTTTTTGATCTCATACTTTTAAGCATTGGGATATCGGTAAGGTTAAACATTAATTAGAGCAGCCTCTGGTTTGAGATTAATCTCAAGACTCTTTTCTCTCCAAGGTGGGAGTTCATTTGGCCACTTAAACACTCCCCTAAACTCCTCGATCACCTATTGTATTTCCTTTGGGACTTGTCCTTCTTCTCCTTTTACTACCATCATCTGGCATCCTAGTTCCACCAATAGTTCTTGCCCCCTCTTGTTGCAACGTTTTGATCATCATCTTCAACAAAATTACAGACTTGCTTAAACTAGGGTCCCATTAAAGAGTCACCATTTTTCCCTCAATTGGCATTCTCATAGTCAGGTTATGCTAATAAAAAATAATGTGTCTCACTGAAAATAGCCATTTCAACCCCATAATGATATCAGAACTTCTAATGTTGAATGGTAGAAAATTCTCGATTTCCATTATGTCCCCATTTTTTAAAAAATTACTCCCTTGTAAATTTCCTTTCTTGATATTGGCGCTCTAGTGTCCAAGGTTATGCCATATCCTGCTGTTTCGATTACTGGTATGCCCACTTTGTGCACCAAATCATCATTAATGAAATTGCATGTCGCCCCGCATTCTATAAGGACCACTACATTTGTTCTCTGCAGCTCCCCTTTAAGCTTCATTGAATGCGAAGATTTGAGCCCAATAATTGAATTTACTATTAGCTAGACTTCACCTACTTGTAGCAACATCTCTGCCTGACCTTTTCCTTCCATACCCTTTTTTAATCTCCCCTCCTCTTCTTCATCACAAACAACTAAGACATTCAATTCTGAGTTGTTACATCAATGACTAATGTCCTTTCTCCCTTCTTGACTGAATTTCAGCAACTATCATCCTTTTATAAGGTATCGAGATGTTTTTTGGGTTAGTTATAGTAGCATTTGGTGGTGGATTTGAAGTGTAAGGGATTATTTGGTTGCAACTAGTCGTCTAAATGGTATATGGGTTTGGATTAAAGCTGTGAGTTAGATTAGAGAGTGTTTTCATCAAGGTTTTACTATTTTTGACTTCATAGGTTGAATGCATCATAAGGTTGTCTTCTTCAATCCTCTCAGCTGACTCCATCACATCCAAAAGCCCATTATAGTCCATCTTCAATACTCTTGATTCTCTCCTCTAATCCATTAATAAACATAGCCACCAGGGTGTAGTCTTCCAGGAGCTTTAGTGGAATAGTCAACATTTTGAAATCTTTGTGACGTTGGACAACTGTTGATGTTTGCTACAGTGATAGGAGCCTCTATTATAAGGTTCCCTTCTATTTTGGCAAAAAAATCTTTAGCTCTTCCCACGTCAAATAAGGATGATAATTCTCCTCTCACTACAACCAAGCTAATGCTGCACCTCAAAGACACACTTCTGTTGCGTCTAGCTTCTTAACTTCAATTATCTTTTTCACTACAAAATACCTTTCGACCTGGAAAGCCCATAAGGTTGGATCACTTTCTCCATCGAAAATTGGCAATTTTAGCTTCTTATTGTATCAGTTGTGACACATAAGTACACTACAAGAAATATCACATTTACCGACGGACATTTCCGTCGATAAACTGGTTATTTCAGGCAGAAATTAAAAACACCGACAGAATGCGATGACGGAAGGAACCGTCGTTAACAAGGTTGTCGCTATTATTTACCGACGGAAGCAAGTGGACATTTCCATCGGTGTATTCACAACGGTATACCGACGGAACATAATCCGTTGGTATTATTTACTGACAGAAATTGGTTAAAGTTTCCATCGTTGCATTATACACTTCACCGACGGATGTAGTCCGTCGGTATACTTTAGGGACGGAACAATCGTCGGTACGTCGAGGTCAATGACATTGTTAAGTTGTAATAGGTACCGACGGAAATATGAACCCGTCCGTAAATGCATTGTGATACTGACGGGCAGGTGGACGTCGGCAAATGAAAATCAGTTTTCATTACCAACGGTATGTTAATTTCTGTCGGTAAATACTTTCTCCCTTACCGACGGTATTGAATAATCTGTCGGTAATAAGTTTGAAACTACACCCATTTCATCATCTTGTGATAAATGCATATTTTCAATAGTTCACTTACCTGTGCATAGTAACTTAATTTGTTTATATATATATATATATTTGCGTAATCAGAAAATTAGATGATAATATAGAGTTAAAAGAATGTAAATTGGTTTAAATTGGTAATAAACACATTAAAGTGTACATAAATTCTTATGTTTGTAATTGAAACATAATGAGTTCGACTATCTAAGGTTGTGGTGATCGGGTGGTCCTCTTTAAGCCTTCCCTTCAACTGCTCCATCTCTTCTCTCATCTTTTCCATTTGCTCCATCTGCTCTCTCATCCGTTGACCCTATTCTCTCATCGGTTGATCCATTTGCTCTGTCCGCCCCTTTTCCAAATGAGCTATCTTCTCCATGAGTGTTTGCACTGTGGCCCGAAGCTCGATGACTTCGTTGTTGTTCGCTGGCTTAGTTGACGCTGCTGTACTGGACATGGAGGATTACGAATAATATGTGTTAGCATATGAACCTCGGCCGAATATCCTACCACGACGATCCCTACCACCCACAGCTTCAAGATACGTCTGAGTCTCATCTACAGGTTGCTCCTCCTGAGATTGTCGCTGAATGGTTTGTTGTAATTGGTCCTATAAGGTATGACAAGTTCACATTAATAAGAAGGGATCATTATTAAGAAATATATAAAATGCATTAAGTTGACATACATTCAGTTCTCTACATCGGTTGTTGATGAATGTTACACCGTCATGCTTCTTCGTGTGAGTGTGGAGAAACAACTGTTAGATGTGAATTACAAATGATAAAAATTTCGGCAGAGTTTGGTCAAGTTGTATGGTATTTGCCCCCTGTTGAACAAAGAAAATAACTCAACACAGCCATAAGTGGCACCAGACATTTATACCATTATCATTTTCTATAATACAACAAAGCAAAATATTTACAAATTAAGTGTAAAGTTCATATGCTTACAAGTCTATGTGCATGCTCCTGGTGGGTTATTGATCCTTCCGTATGTACGAGAAGACTCTCTCTACCAGTGCCTCCACGTCTGTTGGCCGAATTATGTCCTGAGATGGACATTGCCGCAGGTGATGCCCAATACTCCAGCCAAAGACTCCAAATTTTCTCCCAAATATAATGGGGTTGTGCACCAGCCTTGTGTATAGCGTTAATGAAGTCGCCATAACGTGTACGAGCTCGCTTCTCTCATATTTTATATATGCTCGCGTCCAAAGAAGAGTCCCAAAAAAATTCTTTCTGAATGAAGAAGAAAAAAACTATATTATTTAATGTAAAACTAAATATCTCATTAGACTATATATATAAATATAAAAAGGAATTAAATATTTATTATACATCGAACCCCTGAAAGTAAAATTATTTCGTAGCTTCAGATATATTCTTTCACGTTTAACCCTCGGGTTCAATCCTTTCCTTAAAAGTGGAAGTCATATGTCTGGAACTCATTCCAGATGGAACCAACCTAAAATAAGAAGTAATTGTAGTCTAGAAATGAACCCAAAAACCTAAGGCTTAATCAATAGCAAATAGTGATTAATGTTATCTCACTTACTGGTCATTGATAACTATGATATACTTTTGCCCATCATCTCCCACAGATCCAGGTTGGCGGACCTCTCCTCCATCCACTAAAGAGGTATTGGATGATATATGAGTTGGCGAAGGGGTTGGTGTAGCATGAGGAGTAGGAGGTAATGGCTCATCTGCAACGGGAGGCCGTGTAGGAGGGGGAGGTGAGTCAGTGTGAGTTGCAGACTGTGACGATCCACTTTGACAATAAGTTCCTCCGAACATGCCTCTAAACATCGACCGCATAACCTCACGCAGTCTCTTTGGTCCCATATTGTTACCTGAAATTCAATGTTAATCGAATTCTGTACAAATATAACAATTTGAAAGCAATCTTTTACACAATATATTTATATATAAGGCAATAGAATTGAAGGTCAACAAACAAGTAAACAACAACAAATCAACTGCAACAATTATATAATTATGCATTGTTTAACAAATTCATACGGATACAACAAGAACCAACTTTTAAACTTAGTCTAATAATGTAATGCATGATATAATTATTTTGTTTGATTCCATATGACATGGGAGTCAGTAAAAGTAAATAAGTGTCCGATGTTTGGATTTCCTAGAAGGGTCCTGGCATGTTCAAACGAAGCTTTGGAAACAGTCAGGGTCCTGGCATATTCAAACGAAGCTTTGGAAACAGTCAGACTTCTTCCACCAGGTGAAGGCTTTGGAACACCTTCGTTCAATAACGTTTTGTCTATTGCCATACTTGCAGAGGAAATAGTGAATGTCTCGCCTCCCTTAGTATGGAAGACGAATTCTCCAGATGAACTACTAGCAAGGGGAACAGTTTCACCTAAAACTGTGAAGAACATCAAATATTATTATGTGATTCTGTTCTATTAGAAAACCGTTAAACAAAGCAAAACTAGAGATGAATGCATACGTGATTATCCAGACCCTGTATGAGGAATTGACGAATCTTCCACAATAACCGATCTTCCTAATCGTTTATAGGTTGTTGTGTCATCGCTCTAGCCTCTATTGGCATACATTTCTTCTTTAAGAATACTGGAAGCTTAGAGCAACAAGAAGTATAGACCATCAAATATTATTATGTATAATAACTTCAACTAAGGAAATGAGATGTACAGAATAAGAACAGAGTCGTAATAATCATACTAAACACCTTGAAGTAGAAGATCGGCCATGGAAGCTAAACATCGATCTATGACCTTAACTTATTATGAAGTTATATAGTTGAAGACAATCATACAAGATTTATGAGTT
>JAOSBM010000204.1:18694250-18705101 GCA_027568955.1 Erythroxylum tenue | reverse complement strand
GTCTTAGGGTTTCCAACGCGATAGGTTGTTTAAGGTTCACGCTTCGGATGTCGGAAATTTGTTCCGTTCGTTTTTTTTCGAACCGTTTGTTTCGATTCTCTTTCGCTACTTCTGCTTTTGATTGCATCCGTTCTTTTGCTTCGGTTTCCGTTTTCGCTTTTGTTTCTGCGATCAAACATGTTCGTTTCCGAAAGCTTTTGATTCGTTTTTCGGTTGGGGTCCGGTTCCGAGATCGGGTCCCAACAAGAGTAGCCGATGACAATGCCATGGAGGAGGTTCAGTGGTGGCGTGGTACTCCTCGTGGAGAAGGGATGAAGCCTAATGGATGAGGCTCAGTGGTGGCGGGTTCGCATGGTGGAGGAAGATGATAGTCGTGTTGTGCGGTGGTTCGTGATTGTGCTGCGTTAAAGAGGGAGAAGCACCGCCGGAGACGAAGAGGAGAATGAGAGAGAGAGAATGGAGAGTGTGGGACAGTGAGAGAGAATGGGAGTGAGTCTAAGAGAGAGAGAAAGGGAGAAAAAATGCAAAGTAGCAGAGTGCAAATGGGTCGGTGTGGGGGGAGGGGTAAAAATTTTTATTTTTGCTAAATAATTCATACGTTTTTTAAACTTACGGTACCAGCCAATATATGACTGGTATTTTGAATTCTGGCTGGTACCAAATGAAACTTCCAGTACCGACGGTCGATACCATTAACTTTGATACTATTCCATTTTTCGATCGATACAGTATTGTCCGGTATGTAACGGTATTCAGAATTACTTCCAACCCAAAAATAAAGCCAGTTAGACAGTTTTGGCCTTACAGCATTCATCGTTGGTTACAACTTTTTTTTTTAACGAAAAAAACACAAATTACAAAATCCGCCGAGGGAGACTAACCCCGGCCATATCCTCTAAAAGGAGAGTGGCACACCCAGATGGTGCCCTAGCAAAAGTGGTGAGCCCGAGTCCCAAAGTAAAGGCATGATTGGCGAGCTAGTCAGCGCACCGGTTGCCCTCTCGGTAGGTGTGGCGAGGAATAACTACCCAGTTTCGGATGAGAAGTTCATTGATGCCCAAGACCAAAGGATTGAGAGACAGGGCGCGATGTGAGGCATCGGAGAGGAGCTCGTGAGCCACGATAGAGTCCAGTTCAAGTATCACGCGACGAAAATTGAGGGTCCGAACTAACTGAAGACCCGAGTAGACGCCCCAGAGTTTAGCCGAAATCGGGGAACGGCGGTCTATATTATGAGCAAAACCGCCTAGCCAATCACTAGAGCGATTTCGAATGAAACCTCCTGCAGTGGCCGAGGAGGAGTTGTTGCAACATGCCCCATTCGTATTCAGTTTGACTCACCTAGGAGTGGGCGGGCACCACCACCGTTTGGATTGTCTTTGAACCGTAATTGTTTAGTCAAAAGTTGTGATTTACTAGCTACCTCATGGTTGGTGAATTTCAACGTTAGAAATCCCATCATCTGTGGATGGATCTAAAAAGGATTTGATGATGCAAGATTTGGTACCAAAATTAGCTATTCTCAAAAATGTTTTGTCTGCTACCCTGCACTGCCCCAAGCCAAGACCAAACAACATTTAAACTTTTCTCCACAGGTTTGTCTGTTTCTTTTTCCTTTCTTCTTCTTTTTCAATTCCCCACTCACTACAGCTGCGATGCCAATGACTTTTCCTGCGTCTTAAAGCTTTCCTTTCTTTTTCTGGGAGAAGTGGCTCTTGTTTTATGACTGAGACAACATGATGGAGTGGGATAATAACGAAGACCACCATCAACAGCTACAGCTACATGACAAAGACAGTCGAAATGCTGGTGTCAATGTTAATGGAAAAAATGGGAATGGGAATGGCAATGGAGGAATGTTATACGTTAAGGTTATGACAGATGATCAACTGGAAACTCTCAGGAAGCAAATTGCGATTTATGCTGCAATATGTGAACAGTTGGTGGAGATGTATAAGACCCTTTCTGTCCAAGATCTTACAGGTCCTATTCTGTTCTCATGTTCATATTCTTTTATCTTTTCCTCTGTTGTCAAAAAGAGACATCTGATACAATCACTCCAGATTAATTGTAATTCTAATTTTTCTGACCATGTTTAACAAAAGTTTTCCCAGTTGATTGTTTCCAAAAAATTGCGGCTTTTGACTTGCGAGAACACAGATACTTTGATCTACTTACAAATTCTGATACTGAATGTCGATTTCCTTCAGTAAATCTCATCATCATCTTTGTCCTTGTTAATTAGTTGAAAGATGATAAGATTGGCCCTCCATTGTTGTGTTAAATTTCAGGAGGCCGACTAGGTCCCCTATACTGTGATTCACTGATGGCTACTGCTGGCCACAAAATTGGCGCTAGACAGCGGTGGACTCCAACACCCATACAACTTCAGATTTTGGAGCGCATTTTTGATCAAGGAAATGGAACTCCGAGCAAGCAAAAGATCATAGAGCTAACATCTGAACTTAGTCAGCATGGACAAATATCTGAAACAAATGTGTATAATTGGTTCCAAAACAGGCGTGCTCGATCAAAAAGGAAGCAAATGGTTGTGCCTTCCAACAATGCTGAGTCCGAATTGGAGACAGAAATTGATTCATTGAATGAGAATAAAACAAAACCAGAAATATTTCACTCCCAGCAGAACCCTTCAAGGCCAGAAGATCTGTGCTTTCGGAGCCCGGAGATAAGCTCTGAACTACATTTCTTGGGTGTGTCATCTAATCCAAGTATGTAGATAGTTGTTGGTTTACCTTCTTTAGCCATCATATAAACTGGAAAGATAGCACTGTTGTCATACGCTACTAATGGATGACTGACTGGAATAGTAATTATCATCTTATTACAATTTTCACTGCAACAACTTCAGTACTAATGCTTTTTGTCTGAGCCTTTGTCTTATTGTTTTTAGCATGCTCTCCTACAAAGCATTCTTGGCATATGCTGGTGAATGCATAGCATAAGGGATCTTGTTTGTAAAAAGCATAGTTTAATATAATGGATAAATTGCATCATAAAAGTACATATTCCTATTTTAAAGTAGCTACAAGATGAAATTATAAACTTTAACTACTTCCTATACTACCTTTGAGTCAACTCGTAATGGCCTTAACTGTGAACTCTAAATAACTACTAAAATCAATGCAGGAGATGACCACCTTACTGGAAAGATGGGGATGCCTGGAAGCTACAATCTATATGAAGAAGCAGAAGACTACGGCATGCAAGGTTGATGCTCAGTTCATCTGGTGATCCTAATTTAATTCATAAATTTGGAGAGTATTCATGGGCTTTGCAGTATAAAGACTGTTAAGCTAATGAAAATGAGAAAAGAGATAACTTGCTCTAATTGTTGTTCAGCTCTACCACTACTTTACCATGCCTGGCATATCAGTGTTTACTATGGCTTCATCACGATTCTGAGTTGGAAATCTCGTAAACTTTTTGGTTGGTTTGTGCTTATTGGACTTTTATCTCATCGCTCATTCTGATGTATCCACAAAAAGGACTTCAATCATTAGGATCTTTGTACTTGTGAAAACAAGGAATGTCACCGATATGCTTACACACAGTCCATATTTGCTCTATATAACTACAAAAGGACGTCTCCATGATCCCACCAATTCCACCATTAAGTTTAATGGCGTGTCAACGATGGAACTGGTAGAATCATGTGCTCCTCCATGCAATTCCTGCTAAAGGGGAGGGAAAAAATAAAAAAGAAGCCTTTATGAAATTTTAAAATTAACAACATAGTATAGGAGTACGGCAACTATCATAAGGACAGGAAGAAATCGTTTTAGGTGTGATGGTTGCTTATCAGTTCTCCAATTTTGTGGAACGCTCTTCTATTTTTCATTCTTGCAAAGGAGAATCATGAAAGCACAGGAACCAGACAGCGTTTAAAGATAAAGCTGGTGCTTTTCATGGAAGAGAAAATCTTGTGAAGATACGTTAATTTGAAAAAAGTGAAACTTTTATTATCCATTACCTTCAAATAAATTGCAGAATTATACACAAAATACAAGCAAAGTAGTATTCGATTATTACAAGTGAGCTATACAACAGATTGCTAACAATGAACTACAAATGTCTCTGTGGGTCAAGTCTAGAGAAAATGATTAATCATGCTGATACTTTTAACTTCTAGCAGCATTCAAACGCTTTGTGGCTCGTTCTAGATTGAGCTCCTGTCTGCGTAACTCATGGCAGCACTTACTTGAATCGTTATCTAACACTCCAAGCTTGGCTATTTGTCCGTGTAATGCCTCCAAGTCGACGAGTGGGATAGTTGTCGGTCGCCCATGAGCACACTGCATAAAAAAGCTTGTTCAGTTATTCGAAGCATGTTATCTCCCTTAAAAATTGACAAGTCTGCTTCCCATGGATGATAAAATTTTCAAGCTACTATTTACTTGAAAACAAAGCGAGGTCCGCCTAAGCTCTTCAACAATGAGTGCACATTCTGATGGTAGCAAAGCATCTCCAAACATGATGGCACCTAGCAGAAGATAGCAAGTAAACAAGGACAATTTCATCAACACAAGTTCTAACGTCCAGAACAAAATACCATGTTCAGAAATGGGAGAAGGAAAAGAGAAACAAAATCTGTAAATGGAGGATGAAACATACCTCTGCATGCTTTAAAATTGAGGACTCGAAGAACAGCTGGTGGCATAGATGAAGAACCATCTGTATCGGCAAGCTAAAGATTGGAATAGAATCAGAATTGGAAACTCAAAACAGTTAAAAGGAGAAAGGGGACAAAAAGAGGGCAGGAAATAGAAACCACCCATATCAACATGGGACCGGACGGTGTGGTGGGGTTGAAGGTTGCATCTTACCTGCTGAAGAAATTCCACAAGGTCTCGGTCTGATAAATTGACTCCTAAAATGCAGGGAACCTGCATGTAAACAGCTCCTTAATGTAAAAGTGAATATACAAAATAGACTTTTCATTTTTGTACAACAGGATATTCAAACATAAAGAAAGTAGTGCTTTACCGCAATTAGTTTGACAGCAATTGGTTGCTGGTGAAGCAGATTCAGATTCCTGTAGAGTGATTACATTAGTAAAACCATAACATTAAAAGTAAAGATAATAACTTATTGAGAAAATAACAGTCAAATCACATATGCTGATTCAAAGAACAAAGATAACTATTTGACATATCTCCCAGTACATGGACACATGCACATTATTCCAGTTCATTCCAATCAATCTCAAACTACTGAAAGAGTTAATAACAACTCTGCAGTATGAAGGTAGATGTTAATGTTGGTGCAGATATAAGCAAAATGATTAATGAAGAAAGAGATTACTTTGTGAAGGTTGCAGCACTTTGAGCTTCAGTATTGCAAATCCAACCCCAACCTCTTACTTGTTCAGCATAATTATGCAATAGTTGAAAACCCATTTCAGGAAGTACCTGTTGAAGTTAACAAACTCTTAAATAAAACCAGTTCACAGCAGTGCACACAAAACCTCACATGTTATAGGAAAGAAGTATACCAGCTCTTCTTCAGCATCCAGATAGGTAATTGTCTTTTCTTGACCAGATAGTACCTAAAAATCCATTAGCCTTTGAGTTGTAGCACAAATCATTCTACAAGATCATATACAAAATCATGCTTACCTTTTCACGAAGTTCTTCTAATCGAATTCTTTCATCTGCAGCATGCTGTAGGATAAGGCCCATCCTGTAAGTTATTAGTGCTGCCAAAACTAAGGACACTTCTCTATCTTCTATGTGCATATGTTTCATGCCTATGGACTCAATTATATCTACACAAATAAAGTCATTTGGATGTGTACAGTTTTGCAACTGAAACTGTACTGAATCGCAGTAAGGATTTTTTTCCTTCTGACTAGGACAAAATTTCCCAATGGCGAAGTAAATGTACATTGATCCACCAAAAATTCTCAAGATCATAATGTCTGCTTTCATAGGAGGTACATTTTATTTTCCGATGGAATGAAGTAAATCACTTTTGGATGAAGAAAACTTGTTATTGAGAAAGGAAACAAGAGCAAAGGAAATCGATGTCAACAAGAAGCAAAACACTGCTAATTTACCTGATCTATAACAGAAAGTGTCTTGCCAGCCACAATTGGGATGAATTTCTTGTCCACCTGCTGAAGAACCTTGGCATCATCTAGGTAGTTTCTATGGATTGACCCTGGAACTAATGAATTGCCAGCAAGATGTAAGAATCCTGAAGAGATGTCAAGTATATCATGCTGACTATCCATGTTACGTGATGCATTGTTATCCTGCACAAATAGGGTGAGGAATATATCAATTATTGATAAAAACAAGTTGACAAGGCATTGAAAATTTTACACATAATCATAACACGAAGCAGAAAGTCATCAAATTTGTGAGAATACTCAACTGCAATTTGTTGGAAGTTATTCCGCCATTTGGAGTCAACAGTTATTGTCTCCTTAGTATTCCCTGACACAAAGTATGAAACATGGAATTAGTAGTGAATTTAAATACCCATGTACACCAGTTCACTACAGGCACATTTATCCATAATGTATATACCCTTGCAACTTGACACATGCCCAAGCACTGTTCCCATAACATAACCAATATATCCCTCAATTCTTAGTTCTTGATCCAAATAGTAATTCTTAAAAGGTGGTGGAATTACCTTCGCCCGGACAATCACTATCCTGGGTGAATCGAAGCTGCTGAAATTTTTTGTTGTTTTGAATATTCTCCATGTCTGCTACAATGCCTGTAAAGTTATTTGTACAGGGTCTGAAAAGTGTCCCAGCGACAGATTGATTAGCATTTTGCATGTGTCAAAAAAGCTTGATCAAGGGAAATAAAGAACATTCAAGTACCCGGAGTTGAATTTTGGATCCTCATGATATGGCTGCAAATGCAGTTTCAATTCCTTAGCTTCTGTAGCGCAAGCAGCTATACAAGTTGGATTATACCTATGTGTCATGACATGACACCCAATTTCAGAAACATCATCAGGCGAAGTAGAGCCGTCATGAAACAGATGAGTCAGCTCTTTTCCAAATTCCGTTATTGAATAGTGGTTTAAGGAGATAAGCCTCCTCCTTTTACAGTAAAATGGTGGAGCTGAATGGCTTCTTTTCCGTTGCTCTGTGTGAGCATGATCTTGTACTGAACAATGATCTCTTGATTGATTTCTTTTGCTTCCTTGCTTTTCATTACTATTCTGTACTTTGGAATATGGCTCCAAAAAAGAATATTCTGCCTTGCTTAAATCAAGAGATAAATGAGAATGCTCCAAAGAGAGCTCATCTAAGATGGGCCTTCGATGAGATTCACACCCCTTTTGATTGTGAGCATTATACTTGAAACCAAAGACAACATCTCTCCAACTTAAGTCATTTTCTTTGTTAGGACTCTCTGACAGAATATCATAACTAGATTCATGCTCATTTTCTTCACTGTCAAAAGAATTCCAATATTCTTGGCTGATTCCCGATCTTGAACTCCCTTTAAAAGATTTTCCAAGTGGATTGTCTTCAATACCCCAGGCTGTCTCTTCAAATAAGCCTTCAATAGGTACTAGATGTTTGGCATATGGTTTCTCATGCAATGATAATGATTTATCTGAAGAACAAGAAGGAATGAAATCTGAAGTTATATCAATATCCATAAAGTTTGTGGGATACCATTGAGCACAGAATGCTGTATCCTGTTTCAAAATCCTACGAAGTTCAACAAAACTTGTATTACAGGAATCAATTTCAACCAAGTATTCATCTTCATCGGTAAAAAAACGCCTTCTTTTGGTATTAAAGCTATCAACCTGAGATTTAAAACCCTCCTTGCTTCTAATCAGATCCCTATTCAAAGGAAAGCTTCCCTGGGATGAGCAACTTTCTAAGAAAGATGTTTTATCATTTCTTGTAGCCTCTCCATCATTAATGTCAATGTGACCTAAAGAGAATGAATAACTAACAGATTTGGCACCAGATTCAATGTTTGGGGATCCTTCCTCCCACTCTGATCTTAAAAGGGGGCCCTCTGTAGTGTCACAGAATCTTTCCCTGGTAGTAAACATGTCTTCCAAAAAGTAGCCATCTTCATCTAACATTTTGTTATCAGATATCAAAAGATTTCTATTACTCCTTTTGGTCAATCTGGGCAGGGTATCACAAGGGGGACCATTCAATGATGGCAAAGAAAGATCACTTTGGCAAGCCCGTCCCATTTCAGATTGTTGTCCTTTGGGCCCTGAAAGGTCATGTTGAAATACATCATATGAAACTTCACCATAACCCCTGTTGAGTTTTTGCTCAAAACCCATGGTAGAAGAGGCAGAAGCAAGGAGAGAAGAGGACAGATCATTCTGAATGCTGCACTTCCTTGCGGCAAATTCGAAGTTCTCAGCTGTTTCTGCATGAGAATGTTATAAAATAGAAGGGCAATTCAGCTGTCATAGAGACCAAACAATTCTTAGTTGTTCATATATTATGAATCACAAACATAGCTAACATTATTGTCAGCACAGTTTGTAGATACGTTAAAACATATCAAAACTGGACGGCATGAAGATGTCATAGTATCAACTTCTTTACAGAATTCAGAGTGAGTAGCTTGGCAATGCATTGGACATTTTTCTGATGCAATACCATCAACTTCTTTACACATTTCGTCTTACAGGACTGTATCAGCTAAATGACTTGACAAATCCCGTTGTTTTAAAAGGCAAAGCATAACTAAATATCAGAAACCAATAGAGATTGATTAGCCAGTGACATAGAGGAACACAAAGATGTCATACCTTGAGGAATGCTGTTCTTCCAATGATTCTGAATCGCCTTCTCAATGAAGTTAAGGATAGGAACCCAGTCCTGCTAAAAAATGTTATGAGAAAGCTAATGGTAGTAAAAAAGGAAAACAACCCATTCCTCAACACTCAATAATTGTGTACTGATGATGCAGAGGGCCAAAATTTTGAAGAAAGAACATGAAAATTGGAATTTCTCAAACATTCCAAAGTTTAGTGTGCAGTTAAGCAGAAGCTGGTTACTGCTTAAAAGAATTGAGACCCTAAAAACTTGATAGAAGCTTCATCTGTTTTATTCTTTTTTTTTTGGGTGATAGAGGCTACAGATGTGGAGGAAGACTGAGATAAGCACATATCATATCATATCAAGTCACAAAAACGATCCAAGAAGAAATTACTATTATTAGGAATTAAAATTGGCAGCCAAACAAGCAGAATATTACCTTGAATTCAACATATGTCTTTGATGGCTCAAAGATTAAATCATACAGAGACGAAGGGCAAGATAGATTTACGATATATGATGGAAACGCATGAGGTCTACTTCTCTTTCCTTTTTGTGATAAGCTTCTACACTTATCCAGATGCTCAAACCTAGCAGCCAATTCATTTAGCAACTTGTGTATTGGACCTTTGCAGACAAATCGTGAGTTGATATCTGTCAGCATTAAGGTTAAGCTACAAGGTTTAAACAAAAAAAACTTCTCCAATATAGATTCAATAAGTGAAGCATTGAGTAGACTGTTGAAGGTTATTCAAGGAAGGATACAGATGTATTGAAATGCCTGCAAAAATGAACCCTATATATATTAGAACCAGCAAACAGAAAAATAAATGTACAAAAAACACCATAGAAAGGAGTCAATGACAACCAAAAATAGGAAATTATATGTAGAAACAGAAAAAGAGAGGAGAACTAAAATAGAACTCAGACCTTGTCTGCAAAACCATCAAGAGGACCCCATATATAGCCTGAAAGCTTCAGCACACCATTCCTAACATTCAATTCATGAGAAGGGCTAGAACTCTCAATCCCAAAGCCACCTTTCAGTAATGTCAGCGTAGAAGAAGGAAGTGTTGAGAGAAGTTCTTCCTCACTGTATCAGGTAGTGGAAAGAGTAAAACAATAATCACAATTACTAAAGCTCCTCTGCACAGAAATGTTACCAAAACTCACCTATCAAAATCAACAACTTTGAAGGAAATGTGGGGATGTACAAGAGCAATCTGAAATACACACTGTTTGACCAAGTGCAAGACCTTCTTAGGACTTTTAATTCCCAAATGTAAATGGCAAGAGCAAAAAAGTTAGTCCAAATCAATGATATGAGAACATAAAACATTGAAAAAGTTGAACAAACCAAATGACTGAAAATAGAGAAGAGGTCAAAAAGAAAAACCTGGATTGCAAAATCTTCCTTCGAACTGGTTGGTTGTAAAATAAATCGTAAACAATCACTGCCAAAATACATGTGAGTTAAGTTGAAGAGAGGGGAAGGGGTAAGAGAGAGAGATCTGAATCAATTACTTGTTGTGCCAAAATCTTTGTTTTCATCATCAATTCCAAGATACAAGCATTTAGATCCCTGCAAAGTGCAGAGGGGAATAACTCACGAGAATATGAACTCAAACTACCAATAAAGAATAATTAATAAGAATGAAATACAAATCACCCAAACCTTTATTATCTTGCGATATCCATTTGGCCTCCCACTAGCTTTTGTTACAATTTCTAATAGTGAGATATCTGAAATAGAAGCCAGTGCTTCTCCTCTAAATCCAAAGCTCCAGTTAACAGTATCCGTGTCAGCCAAGTGATGAAATTTTGATGTCACTGCTCAAAAACTAAACATCCTAGCCTTATCCAAAGGTTTACACAAGAAATAAAGTTCATGCAAGATACAACTTGTGGTTATGCATTTAAAGTCCTTCTGCTAGATGTTTGTTTTGCCAATTCCTTGTGTTACTGATCCAATAAGTCCATAGACTTCACATTCATTTAAATTCCTTTTGCTAGTAATAAGTTCACAGCATTCAAATTCAAATGCTTTTCAATCTCCTTCT
>JAOSBM010000204.1:18630678-18641023 GCA_027568955.1 Erythroxylum tenue | reverse complement strand
CCATACCTTAACATAAACCTCAATAACAAAAGCATTTTTCGCCTATCTTAATCTCATCTAACAATTCACATTCGTAATTTTCTTTTTCTTTATTCATTCTAATTTCCTCATTTCATGTCACTTGACACTTTAAAATTTCAAGAAAAGTTCGGGGTCCAATAAAAGTTTAGTGAAGCAGTAGGCAGATTCCTTTACTCTAATACCTCGACATGTTCCATCTAGATCAATACATCTTATTTAGAGATGTATTTTCGACAAGTCACCAATTAATATCTTACCCAAAGGTACCTTAATATCAATTGATTCTAGGCAACATTTCTCTCTTTGTGCCTACCCACGATCATAGTGGACCTTTCCACGATTGTGACAGGAGCTCGTGGAATTGGCCACGATTGTGACAGAACCAATTAATCTAGGTCACGGTCGTGGGGACTATGCCACGATCGTGCCCTACTTCTATTTCCTCGAACCCATCACACATAGTAACATCATTTACATTCTTAATCTAACCGTAAATGATCATTTTAAATTCTTTCATGTGCTACTCTAAGTCATCTTAGAATTTTAACTATGGGAACTATGACTAAAGAGTATTTAATAAGTCATGGATCACTTCCTATTTCATTTCCAAAACATATAATACTTAGGTACTTAATAATATCACTTGTCAAAGTAATCATATTATCAGATATGCACTCTCAACAACAAATCAACTTAACCTTGAGAACTCCTAAATATATCGTTATCATTTATCCCATCTTCCAATTATCATTCATTCATCTTATATACATACGTTCTCAATCAATTCAAAATTTTAAAAGCATAACCTCCATGAAGTTCTGTCCTCAATTCCATTGATATAATCTTATGCTAAATCATAACTCTCACCACATTTATCAGGCAATCATGTTAAGTCCAAGTTCAACCTTTCAAGATCATAGAAAATTTTATTTTCTTTCAACTTGGCTTATACACTTTAAATCTTGTCATTCATATTTATATCTCTACTTTCCTCAATCAATTCATGACAATGTATTCACATTTATTTCACATTCATGGATATACCATCACAGTACAATATTGATGTCATATTCGATGATACATCCATAAATACAGATATAGTAAATCTCTATCTATCATATAGAACCATATACTACTTCTCATTTCTAGATATCCACAAGCTTTCATTTTCTTACACTTTGACAGATTATCATTCTTCTCACTATTTCTATCAACTCAAACTCCTAGTAAATGCTCATGCGTGTGACTCATGTAATTGCAACCAGATTGGGGATTAGTTACTATTGCTTGCTATGACATGTCAAAAATGCTTGTAACTTGACATATATTTCGAAAAACACCCATGTAAGACACTAAGCCTAGGCTCTGATACCAACTCCATAGCACCCCACTCTCATAGGGCATATTCCTAAACAAACCATCGATATTCGAGAACATACTCTACGAGGGCGGCATGCTAGGGCGGTCAGTCGATCCTATTCAATTCAAAATTTTAGAAAATATCACACGCATATGCGAAAAATCAATAATTGAACCTTTTTCGACCCATTTTATTCAAAAACAATTTTAGTTGAAAATATTACAAACAATTAACACATCATCATATATTCCAGTAATCATCTAGGCCCAATACAAAACATTTCTAGTCATACAGTCAGTACATTTTTCAATTTGCATAAATGTTTTACAATAATTGCGGAATATAATATTTTAAAATACAAAGAAAGACTATAGACATATGCACGTACAACTGATCCCGACCTCTAACTCTTATCCGTAAGTAGTCTAACGGGGTAACTCCTCTGAGCCTGAAAAATAATGTTGCAATTTTGGGGTGAGTTTTGTGAACTCAGTGAGCGGACCATCCTCGATGGCTTACTCATATCACATAACACAACAGTTCATACTTCAATTTCATATACACTTCATGTCATCATATAATACACATCATTCACCAATAATCATATAGCATCACATAACACTTTGATCAGTTATTCCACACTTCACATTCAGAGTAGCCAAACAGATCATTTTGATCATTTAAAAGATAAATATCAATTATATATGCAATGCACATGAGACTCACTTCCAATTGTTATTATTGTGACCGAGTGCCTTTTTACTGACCTATATCTCTTGTGGATACTGAGTTTGTTTCGGATATTGTCCCATATCCCTTTGTGGATACCAGACATATTAACTACTGAGCCTGTGGCTCTTGTGTTTATTTCGAGCTTTAAGCTCTTTCAGATTGGTCACTCTGGTCACAACTGCCTTTAAGTTATCATGCATTCATATAATGAAATGCATCAAATCACATAAGATCAATAAGTCACTTTTTTCACTTTACACATTCATTTTCACATGTCATCAGACCTAAGTCCAATATTCAATAGTTATGTTGAGAATCACTTATTCCTTGCTCATTCACATTCAATGAAGGACTTCCAATATGTTCACGTTTATCAAACTCCTTAGACTATTAATATTCGGAATTAACACATTCACATTCACATCAAAAATAATTTAGTATAGATGCTTAAACAAAACAATTAATTAAGAGGAGATTATCTAGGTTGACTCATAGTACGCTCCAGTTTAGCATTTTCTTCCAAGATCCAAAAATATCTAGATGCTAACGTTCTATCCTGTGTATCCCCATCATACAATACACACATTACTAATTACATAATCACATAAACATTTAATCGTACACATATGTATATGTATTATGTATAATGCATGGTCAATTTGACTATTCGAGGTATATTTTCTTTATTCACATCTCACCATACATCAAAACTCATATATGTCTAATTTGAACTCAGGTTTACAGCTCAATGATACAAATTTATTCTAAGTTCATCACTCAATCATGCACTAAGGTTCATAGCTCAATACACTTTGTTATTATAACATCATCAATCAATCATTTACCAATCCTTTCCTAGTGAATTCAGATGAAAATGAATTCTGGTAGAGAGAAAGGACAATGTGTGAGGAACTTGTGGTTAAAATTTCAGGTCAATTAGAGGTCTGGAGAAAGAGTTATAGTCAAAAGAGTGAAGAGTGTTGAAAGTTATCAAACAACAATGCACCTTCTCTATCACGATCGTGCTTGTGCACAATTGTGCAACTTCCTGATATTGCCTCTCTGTAATGATCATGCTTGTGCACGATCATGCACTACCTGATGATCCCTTATTTAAGCATCATTCTAGCTTTTCTTAAAACATATTTTCAGGTTAATTTTTCATGGCCATTTTGACAAGGAAAATGAAGTATTTAGGAAATGCATTCTTCTAAATAAATGTTCACGTATGTCTTAAGTTTCTAATGACATCAAGTTCACACAATTTGGTTCAGTATTCTACAAGTTATATACAAAATATTTCAAACTGTACTCACACCGTGTAGTACACAATACTCAACTTCAAGCCAAAATTTGAAACTCTTAGCGACAGAATAAAAATTCGATTCGTTCATGAAAAATATATCCATATGTATCTAGTTTAATATAAATTAAAACATCCCATTTGGATGTCTACAGATCATGATATGGCTAAAATACAAATGCATGTCCAGTGGAAACGTTACAGCTATCATACTCCAAAAATTCTTCTTTCATTTTTCCAGATTTTTAACTCCTACATGTTACATTCAAACCATCTTATGCGTAGATTATCTTTTCTACTTCATTTCCTCTTCATTCTTAGCTCCATTTCAGCTCAATATCATTCATAAATAACTCATAAACTATGGTTGATCATAAACACCAAAAACAGAACATCACCGTATACATATGTTCATCAAATTTCTGCACACATTCTGCTCCACTATCATGATCATTGCACCTTCAAACTATCATCATATGTGTTTATATTTACACAACCCATGAAGATTAATGTAGAACTTACTTGATAAAACTCCAAACTTTGCAAAATCACCATGAAACCCTAGCCTCTAAGCTTATACGATCACCTACTCTTCTAGGAGGAATAGGTTAGGTTTTTAGTTGCAAAATGAAGAGATAGCAAAGACCTTGAAGAAACAAAGTGAAGGAAAGCAAGATCTCAATGTGATGAGGGTGAGGGTGAGAAGATCGTGAGTAAAGAAGAAGAAAATGAAGAAGAGAGCATGTAGTGAAAATGAAAGACAATTAAAAGATGATTTTTCAATGTATATGTTGTGGGTGGGTTAAAAGCAAGGTAAAAACTTGCTTGGTGGGTGTCATGACACTAACCACTTAAAATGAAAAATAACATCTTTTACTAATGGTACTCAATACCATTAATCTCTAGTCTATTTCTCACCCAATTTTTAATCCACTTAAAATGAAAAATAACATCTTTTACTAATGGTACTCAATACCATTAATCTCTAGTCTATTTCTCACCCAATTTTTAATCCAATCGTCACCCAATTTTTAATGATACTTGTAATTAAATCTTAATATCCCTTATCAATAATTTTTACTACCATTTGACATTTATTTCTGCTGCCATTTTTCAATTATCTTGCTACTTAACAATTTTTTTCCTAGTTCAAAAATACCAAAAATTTTGGAATTTCCCCAAATTTTTACCAAAATTTCTAAATCAATAATATAATTCACCAAATCAATTTTCAAGACAAAATACTCACAATTCACATCATAATTACTTAAAAATCATTTATACCCAGAAAATGTCAAATGAGTGCATAAACAATCATTGCAATGTGTATAAAAAAACTATTCACATGCGTGTGTATGTTACTGTTATGCATGAGTATGAAATGCATTTTTTAATCTCTCATTGCCATCTCTCGTTTACAAAAATCTAGGATTCTAACCCTTTGTATGGGAACGGGATGTTACATACAACCTATCCAAAACCCTAATTAGTTCTGATGTTCTCTAATTAACTAGCGGAAACCTATGTAAGATCTCTCTTCGCACAATTTACTGATTTTATTTAATTATAATTTCTATTAAATCGCCTAACTCTCATTTTTGTTTTTCATTCGATTCACCCTCTCAGTTTATTATCGAATTATGCAATCGTAAAATTAAATCACAGCAAATACAATAAATACATAAACAATCAGTATATTTTATCTAAGCTTTTTGGATTATTACTGATTCATTGACATAGTCAAACGTAGCCAATCATTCCAGCTATGTTGTAAATTTTTATAATCTCAGCATTTATAATTTGTAAACTAGTCTCTTTATTTATTATTTTGTCTATAAGAATTGTTAAAGTTGTAACCCGAAGTTACGGGGCTATTTTACCGAGTTCCTTAGAGAGAGTTGTTAAAATCTTGTATATAAAAAATATTCTTTTTGTTGGTATAATTTAATGATAGTTTACTTTTTATATACAATACTTCAAATTATCAATTATTTTTGAACAATTTTTGTATAATAAATCTATAGTAAAAAAAAATCAAAACATTATATACAATAATAAGGATTAAAAATGTAACCAATAATTTATTCCAAAATTGTCTAACTTTTGGTTCAAACGTAGCTAGAAACATTTGAAATTTTTATAAAATATAGCTAAAAATATTTATCTTCATTTTTAGAAACGTAGCTAAAAATATTAGTCTACAATTTTAGAAACGTAGCTAAAAATATTTATTTTCATTTTAGAAACATAGCTAAAATAATTGGCTATGTTTTAAGAAATATAGCTAAAAATATTTGGCTACATTTTTTGAAACGTAGCTAAAAACATTTGGCTACGTTTCTAGAAAAATAGCTAAAATTTTTTTGCTATATTTCAAAAAATGTAGCTAAAAACTTTGGGTTACAATTCTAGAAATGTAGCTAGTAGTTTTTAGCTATGAAAAAGAAGTGTAGCTAAAACTATTGGCGACCATTCCTCAAAATGTCACTAACAGTTTTTGGCTACCAAAATAAAATGTGGCCAAAAGATGTTAGTGACGATTACAAAAAATGTCCTATGAAAAAGAAGCGTAGCCAAAACTATTGACGACCATTCCTCAAAACATCACTAATAGTTTTTGGTTACCACAATAAAGCATAGCCAAAACTATTAGTCAAAACAAACTATTAGTCAAAACTGCAAAAAAAAATGCCTATAGTTTTTAGCTACAAGGATTTAGTGAGGTTTTGGGTGACGAAACAGAAATATAGCTAAAAACTATTGGCGACGTTTTTTATAACTTTAGCTATGATTTTTTTCGTGCTTAAAAGTCAAATTTGTTTCAGTGAATAAGATCAGTTTATGTAAAAGAAGATTAATAGGAAGCTTGTTCTTCATTTATATTATATTAAGCCTTATGTCCAATATAATAAATTTTCATACATCTCAAACTAACAAGTGACATCAAATCCCACCAATTCTGAAACTAACAGGTCATGGTACTTTATGTAGAGACTTCACTCAACCTTTGTCTTTGTCTTTGGAATTAATCCTTTATAAGAATTATTTTATTGAAAGACTAAAGCAATAGCAGAACTGTTGTTACTCCTATTTATATCTATAAATTTCTCTCTTTTCCCTTTAATATAATTAGTTGTTATTAAAAGTAAGTTGATTAAACCCAAACACAAATCTATGGAAGAGTGATCAAAGTATGTAACTTTAAAAATATAACATAAGTTGTATTTAAAGGAACTATATAGATAAGTAATTACAAATTCTTAACATATAAAATGACTTTAAAAGTTGTGTTAAAATATATAGGTTGCAAAACTATATAAATGCCTCTACAATTATTGTTGTTTCTTTATTTCTTTTTGGTGTTTCTTCTATTCAATAAATTTATTGACATCTCCATTCCCTATTTCTTTATTTCTTTTTATTGTTGCTATGTTAATTTTGATTACTCATTATGTTATTCGCAACCTAAAATGTATTTACTAATTTAGTAAATGACTTATCTAGATGGAAAAAAGTTAAATAACTTATATGGTCTCCTCAATACTTGGAAGAAGTGAAAACTGCCATGAAAATTTTAAAAGATCAAACGGGTTCAAAATGTGAAATTCGTTGTTCATGCATAGATAGTTTAAATTTTAACACTAAAAAAAGTTATGGTATATAATCACTTACTAATTTGAGGCATAGAAAAATTTTATACTCAATGGATTTATCATAACGAATGTTCTTTTTTGTGGTTTTTTATTTTTTTACACTATATAAACTCACTTCCTATAATGAAGGTAAATGATAAGTATTATAAAAATTAGGAAACAATTACATAAATATAAAAGTTTGCTAAATTTTTATTCAACCATTTATATATTTATTAGATATTAATATAATAGTAATATGTTCTTTTAATATTAGTTTTCTTTATTTATTTTAGAATAAGATGCAAGAGATATTGAAAAGTATAAATCAGAGGGTAATGAGCTCATTGCGGATAGATTTGTGATATAGTACTTAGTACTCGTTTAGGTTATAACCCTAAATCAAATGTTTCAACCTCTACAGATAAAACAATCATTGAACAACTTCAAAAGGAAAACAAAAATCTTAAGGCCACATTAACGGATGAAGTAATCAAGGGAAAAGAAATTTAAGCTAAATTGGCAAAACATGATATGTTATTCAAAAGGTTACTTAGCTCGGATTATAATGGAAATGAAGAGAAAAGTGAAGGGTATTGATTATAATTCCTAGCCTTCTTTTATCACTTCCTATATATACTATAATTTAAATTTAACATTTTTTCTCAAACTATAGAATGGATGAAGATGGATTTGAGTGACCATCATACCTATGGAATGATAAGTAACATTTTAACTAAATATGGTGTGAATCATAAAGTTATGTGGTATTTGCTTTAATTTAAAGCATATAATTAGTATATAAATTTTCTCATGATAATTTTAGTTGACTTGAACCAAGCTTGTTATCTTTTACAAGGGTATTGAATCGGACAAGACTTTCTGCTACAATATTTAACATTATGCTTGATATGTTTCAATTTATGGAATTTTTTTCGCATTGTTTGTTTACAAACTATAAGAAATACTCAGACTTTGTTTTTAATATTCTGGATAGGAACAAAGCATCACCTATTTATGTTATATTTTTCATTAGTTTTTGTTGGTACAATTTGATGGATTTATTATATATAAAATATGTCGACAGTTGAATTAATAATGTTTCTCTACAACTTAATATTTATTTACTTGATTGACACTCAACTTAATAATGACATTAAACAAGATTAATGGTGAGCATATAAAATTATTTATCCAAATAATAATAAAAACAATAATAATAAGAAAAAACCAAAATAGAAGATAATATCTGTTGTAACTATGTTTTTGTAAAAGATATAGCAAAAAACATCTAAGCAAAAAAACCAAAAATAGAAGATAATAGCAGTTGTAACTATGTTTTTGTAAAAAATATAGCAAAAAGCATTTCGAGATGTTTTATAAAAAAATATAGCAAAATGCTCGTTACTACATATTAAGAAAAATGTTGCAAACATTTTTAGGCTACATTTTCGCATGCTCGTAGTTAAAAAAGCATACTTGCAAAATTATCAAAACATAACAAATAATTTATGACTAAGATAGCACAAAATAAAGCCAAATAATATATGCTACATTGTATTTGTTGCCTATCATTTGACGTTAAAATTTTTTTAGGCCAACATTGACTTCTTTTTTAAAACTAGCTATATATTTATACTATTTTTGGTATGAAAATAATTCGCAACTAATCATTTTATTTTATCTATGATTTGAGAAAACATTGCCTAAACTATTCCGGAGAATTGACAATGTTTTAGGTGATGATTTGATAACATCACAAATATAATGTTCGATATTTTTGGATGAATTGACTGTGTTTTTATTCATAGCCTATAGCCTGGTTTGTTGTAGTGTAAGTTTGGGAGGTTGATCCAAGACTCGACTTGACGGTCCAAACAACTTATACCCTCCATTGCAAAATGTAGTTTTGGTCTTAAACTTTAAAAAACTCAAAGCCTATAATGATGTAGTTTTGGGTAGCCTAAGCAAGCTCAGGTCCAAGCCCGGACCATGCGAAATCACCAATTTAAGCTCGATCAAGTTAGACTTTAGGTCAAGTTCCAGCTTAAAGATCGGTCTAATAACCTACCGTTCCCACTACAAATGATATTGTTTTGGGAAAAGTCATTCATTTTAATCTTATGTTTTAAAATAAGAATAAAATAGTTATTTTGAAAATTTTTATAAAATGATAGTATTTTGGTTAACTCGAGCAAACTCAAGTTACACTGTCCAAAATTAACCAAATTTTGGGCTAAAATTAAACTAGACTTTAGGAGATCAAGCCAGGTCAACTACAAACTCTAGTTGTTCCCATCTCTAATCATATGTGAACTTTTAAACTAATTTATTTTCACATTAATTCGGTCTCCAAAAACTTTTAATCAATATGTTGGTTCAATTGAAGGCAATATCAGAAGATAAGGCCCTTTTGGGCCTCGTGGACTTTAATTGAACCCTACAAGTAAAGAATTTGGACTAAGCTTGTATAAAATGGAGAAAATGTAGAAAATTATATGTTTTGCTATCCATTCTTCGATGAACAAATTGCTCTAACTACTTGAATTAGCTACTAGTACCCTTGAATAAGGGGATGAAACTTTCCATCAACCATTATCAAAGTTGTATAACTTTATATTGTTGATGTCTTTGTTAAATTTTGTAAGATTGGACTCAAATAAATTGAGCACAAACAAGCTCAAACAAAATTTCATCCTAAAATTAATTGGTGATAAAAAGAATAATTTACTAAACTTATATGCATGCTCAAGATCATATATTCTTTTCATGTGGGACAAACTTTCACTTATGTTTCAACACATTCCTCTTATATATGGGCTAATTTAAGGCCCAACATGTGATATAATATATTGTATCGAGGTGGTAATGATTGATCTAAAAATAATTTGCTCTAATATTATATTAAATTTTATAAGATTAAATTCAAATAATTAAATTGAGTACATACAAGTTTAAATAAGATTTCATAATCGTTAAGGTCATTTCTCGACTGGCAGTTGTTAGCCAGTAAATTGAGATTCGAAGATTCCGTTAATGTAAACCGTTTTACATTACAAATCCTCCAATTTTAGACTTTTGTAGTCATTAAATCAACAACCATCATTAATTCCTCGTAGTAACAGTGATTTCTGGTTGTCATGAAAATGATGTGACGGTGCTTTAACTGCTTACACTACTTATCTTTGCTGAAGTTATCTACTTTGTTTGCTTCGTTTACAAACTGTAATCTTGTAAAGTTGTCGATATATGGATCAAACAAGTTTTACTTGGAGATTTGTAAGTTACTGAAATATA
>JAOSBM010000204.1:18543715-18564927 GCA_027568955.1 Erythroxylum tenue | reverse complement strand
AAATTTTCTTAAATTCATAAATTGTCTCACCAATTTCTTTCTCATTAAAATTCATTTTAATATTTCTAATTTTCATCAAAAGTTCGGGGTCCAACAAAGAGAAATCCATTTTGAGCATTACTTGTACGTCTATGAAAATTTTTATTGCGATGATTATATAAGTGATCATTTGACTTAAGATTTTTAAAGTTATCTTGTAAAGGGTTTGTTATATTTTGATATTATTTTTGACCTGTTCTAGTTAAGGATAGCTCAGTCGGTAGTCATTAAATACAATATTAACTATATGGAGGTAGTTGAGTGATTAATATGAGATTCATCACCATAAAGAAATAGGGAGAATGTTCCGTTGTTCCCAGTTACTATTGATTCAAAAAATTCTTGGTCAAGTTGGAATGACGCTTTGTAAATAGTTTACAAATGTTATTAATTGAATCAATTGCTATCGGTAAAGAACTAACATGATTCGACTCAAATAGAGTAGACATTAATTTTATGTTCTATGTTTAATTGAAACATTTATGATGAAATAATTAAATTATACAGAAAATCAAGCATAAAATGTTAGTCAAAACCATTTTGACATTCTTAAATATTTGGATGGTCATGATATGTTGCTAAACATCAATCTTTATCTAAGGTTATAAATTGTTTAATTAGAGAATTAAATATAAATTAAAGGAGTTTAATTTATCTAATCCTAAATATGAATTAAATATATAATTTATATCTATTGCATCATATTTGGAGGGTCACGCTTAAAAAACGGGTTGAGAAGAGAAAAGATATTTTATCCAAGTTGGACATGATTATAAAGTTTGAGAAAATTTATGATTAAATATAAGATATTTAATAAAGAATGATCAATATGAGATAATGAATCTGGTTTCGACATAACTAGTATTTAACTAGAATTGTTTTTCATTTTAATTAAAGTTTAAATGAAAATAGAATTTAATTTTAATTAAATCACTAAAATATTCAAAACCTATTATAGGAGTAAGCTCTGTGGGATCAAGCACTCATTGCCTATATCTTTCTGCAATAGTTGCAGAGTTTTCTTAATACGTTCTATAGATATCATTAGAGGTTAGATACTTCTGCGACTACGGTGGTTGAGATGGACTAATTTTAGAAACAATTTGAGGGATACAACAAGAAAATGATCAAGCTTTAAAATAAGGTACGAATTATGATTCATACTTTGTAATAATTTATATATTAATCATTTTATAGAATTTAAGTGATATTGACTTTTGAAAAATTAAAATGAAAATATTTCGTAATCATTCTGTTGTGCGTGGAATCAAATTCGTACCTTATTTTCTAACAGTGGTATTAGAGTTATGTTAATTCTAGAACTTAATTAAAGTATTTGATAATTATTTATAATAATTTTATAATTGAAATTAAAATCCTAATAAACAAATTCGTAATTATTCTGTTGTGCGTGGAATCAAATCCGTACCTAATTTTCTAACAGTGGTATTAGAGTTATGTTAATTCTAGAACTTAATTAAAGTATTTGATAATTATTTATAATAATTTTATAATTGAAATTAAAATCCTAATAAAAAATTAGACTTTTTGTATCCGAAAAAGTTCGTATTAAAGCTTAAAAAATCCAAAATATTAAATATGGAACAAAACCGCCTAAATCAAATTTGATTTGATTCTTAAATTTACAAATCCCTTAGAAACCTACAACCGCTTCATTTATGAAACCCAGTTCAATAAAATTTGAAATTGCAACGGTTAAGGTTTGAGAGTTGGTGGTGATATACATATGATGCTTGTGGATGTTGCCAGAAGAGAATAGTTTGGTTTAATCTTTGTGTTGTGGTTTTCTAGTTATTGTGATGGCTATGGGCTGGAGCAATAAGCCCACGCTTAGACTGTGGGAGGAGTTGTCACTGGCGACTGGACACATTGGAGATAGACTGACTGAAGGTTGGCCTTTGGAAGGGCGTCAAACTTAGAGCAATAGATCTGCTAGTGGTGGCTCCATCATACATGATGATGGATGAGATAGCGCAAGCGGATAGGTGGCAAGGAGCCGCAACTTATGACGAAGAAGACGCTAGTAGGTCGAGGGAGAAAACCACTAGCAGAAAAGAAGATGGCGGCGACGGTAACGACAACTTGGTTTCTAGGGTTTTAACTTAAATTCTATGGCTTTTTGATGAAGAAGAAATGTGTTTGGCCTTAGGTTTAGGGTTATTCTAAGTCAAGAATAAGGGATTCCTTAACTTAAAATTGACTTGTTTGTCGACAAGGTTAGAGGAATCTTAAGTCGAAATAAGAGTTGCTTGACAATTAGAATAGTGTATCCTAAAGTTAGAATAAAATTTATTTGGATACAAGGATATACTTACCTTAGTATTTTAATGAGGCTGGTTTAGCTGATTGGATTAAAGTAATCCAATCCTTAGTTTAAAACCAAAACATATTTCAAAACATAAATTTAAAATTGTTTTAAAATTAAAATTTAATTCAACATTAAAGTAATTATTTTTCTTAATTTAATTAAGATTAATAATTATGTTAATTACTGATCAAACTTTAGAAAAATTTATTTTTGAATTAAAATTAATTATAATTGAATTATATTGAAATTAATTAATTAGACTCCTTAAATTTAAGAAAAGTGTTTTTTAAGTAATTAAGAATGGTTCGTAATTAAAGTTTATTTATGCATATAATTTGATTATGAATGCATAAATTACATGCTTTATTTATATGCTTTATATATACATAGGTGATGATAACCCTTGTCAAAACATATTTTATATGTTATTCCTAACTTTACCTCTAAATTTATGTAATCCTAAGTTTGCTCATCTAATTCATACAAATTTAGATAAGTAGTACTCATTGTTATAAGACTAAATATATTTAAGTTAAAGTCGCCTGAGTTTGCTTAATAAGCCAAACAATAAACATAAATATGGTTTATTCTTATAACAATATAAGGCAACAATCACATTCTTAACATGTACTTAATATTTTGACAAGGGATTTACTTTTGTTCATCTTAGCAAACATAAATTAACATATATATACATACATACATACATACATACATACATATATATATACATGTATACATGTATACATACATACATATATACATACATATATATGTATATATATACATGTATATGTATGTATATATGTATATATATACATGTATATGTATGTATATATGTATGTATGTATACATGTATGTGTGTGTATATATATATATATATATATATATCAAAAAATATAAAAACATGCATATGATATATATATATAACCAAACCTTTATAAATTAGAATAGCTAATGGAAGTGTAAAACATATTTGGTATGTAAGTTATTATAATAATATTATTAAAGAAAATTATATGTTTACAGTACCATTAATATATCAACAAGAATCATGTTTACCCTTAATCTTAGGAAACAACTTTCAGAAATTATATAATTCATTCTGTCAATATTTACATTATATAACATTAAAAACCCCAATAATCACTTCATTAAATCAAAAATCTATTATTATGAAAATTCCTATTATATATATCAGATGCATGCTTTATGTTTTTGATATATATATATATATATGTGTGTGTGTGTGTGTGTGTGTGTGTGTGTGTGTAATTTTATGTTTACTGAGATGAACAAAAGTAAATCCCTCGTCACAATATTAAGTACATGTTAAGAATGTGATTGTTGCCTTCTATTGTTATAAGAATAAACCATATTTATGTTTGTTGGTTGGCTTATTAAACAAACTCAGGGCCACTTTAACTTAATTATGTTTAGTCTTATAACAATAAGTCCTACTTATCTAAATTTGTATGAATTAGATGAGCAAACTTAGGATTACATGAATTTAGAGGTAAGGTTAGGAATAACATATAAAATATGTTTTGACAAAGGTTGTTACCTAACAGATCTAGAAATCACATTAGATGTGATTGATAAAGTTGTTATTAACCTAATTTAAGTCTAGTTGGTTTTTTAGCGAACTAAAGATCAACTAAATTTGAATGGGATCTTAGCCTACTAGAAATATTGTAGTAATCTTTCTGAATAGTGGTGAGGGCTATTATTTCAAATAAAATAGTGAGAATAACCAAATACATGATTAAAGTCCTGATCTTATTTGGTAGTCATGACTTACTACTTACTTTTCTTACATTTATATTTTGTTCTAAGTAGAATTTACCTTGTTTAGTATACTTGATACTAAATGAACCAAATTTCTTAAACATAGGTTATGCTTGAGAATAGTTCACAAAGTTGCATAGAAAAGTCATATGTTCATTATGCAATATTAATCCCAATAGAAGATTTAGTGACAAAGTTTTAAAGATATGTCAATATCATATCGATGATAAATTGTGATGACTAACGTCTTATAAACTTCAATGATAACATGTAAGATGTATGTCAACACCATCTATGATAGCAAGAAGCAAGATGTTGTATAAAGTAGAGCTTAAAGGTATAATACCTTGATGAAATTGTTTCGTCCAATTTAATCTACAAAAAGCATAAATGTGGGCTACAGTAAAAGGCATTTACTATAGAATGATAGTAGGTATCATTAAGAGAAATGATTTCATGATTTTCTTGCCTGTACGTGATATGATAGAGATCATATATATTTCTAATTCATTCTTTTAAGTATTTGATAATGAATTTAGATTCAACATTATTACAATGTTCAAAGTATGATAAGAATAGATTGTTAAGTAAAAGTATGATAAGAATATATTTTGTTCTAAGTGGAATTTACCTTGTTTAGTATACTTGATACTAAATGAACCAAATTTCTTAAACATAGGTTATGTTTGAGAATAGTTCACAAATTTGCATAGAAAAGTCATATGTTCATTATGCAATATTAATCCCAATAGAAGATTTAGTGACAAAGTTTTAAAGATATGTCAATATCATATCGATGATAAATTGTGATGACTAACGTCTTATAAACTTCAATGATAACATGTAAGATGTATGTCAACACCATCTATGATAGCAAGAAGCAAGATGTTGTATAAAGTAGAGCTTAAAGGTATAATACCTTGATGAAATTGTTTCGTCCAATTTAATCTACAAAAAGCATAAATGTGGGCTACAGTAAAAGGCATTTACTATAGAATGATAGTAGGTATCATTAAGAGAAATGATTTCATGATTTTCTTGCCTGTACGTGATATGATAGAGATCATATATATTTCTAATTCATTCTTTTAAGTATTTGATAATGAATTTAGATTCAACATTATTACAATGTTCAAAGTATGATAAGAATAGATTGTTAAGTAAAAGTTTTTGATACAAGTTTATACAAATAGTTTGTATGTGTTAGATCAAATGAGACGTATGCTTAACATAAGTGGTAAGAATACCAAGTTGGATAACTGAGACTATCCTTTTATGCCATACTGGTTAAATCAATATGATGAGAACCATAAAAGGATAGTCTCAATTATCCAACTTGGTATACTGGTTAAATCAATATGATGAGAACCATAAAGTTATATACAAGGATATATGTATCTTTTTTATTATGAATTGTATAAAACTTGTGAAACTTGTTAAGTTGAAGAATATCCAAATGTATATTTGGTGAGATAATGATAATGGTATTGAATTGTTAAATCTTATACAATTTGTGTTTGATGTGATAACAATTCGTAAAAATTTTGAAAAAAATTCAGATTATTTAAATATAAGTAGAAATTAAGCATTAAGAATATTGAAGAACTTCAATGAGATCGATGTGGTGACATTTACTTTTTCAGTTATCTATAGGAAATGAGATTTTCTAATGAATACCTCCATAACTAAACTCTATAAAAGTATGGATTTATATAAGGAGGCATATACAATATGAGATATTGTATGATATAATATTTAAATCTTCTATAGATATGCTTGGTATAAAAATTACCTTGGGTAGTACTTCTAATTAAATCAATTAGTAAGATTTCATATTATATATGGAATGTTAAGACTTTGAAAGAGTCAAAGTTAATAATTTAAGGATGTGATGCTTAGTTCAAGTATATCTTATCTACTAAGTTTAGAACTAAATTAGATAATAAATGGTTATAAGATGACCAAAAGGTTGGATACAATCTTACAGACCCATTAAACAAATTATTTGTTTCAATATATACTTACACGAGAATAGTTTTCAAGATAAGTAGTGAGAGTAAGATGAAATTTGAAAAATTCAAATCTCATGATAATATATCCAATTATAATTAATGCCTTTGTTGATACATTAAATGTATAGTTTGAAAGGCTATTTTCATTAAAAGATTCACTTTCATAATGAATTCAAAAAGTTTATTTTGGAGATGGTTGTGAATTTATCATGTCTACTAAAAGGTTGGTGGGAGAATAGTTGTCCTCTTCAGTGGGAGTATATAAAGACATATTGTTTATGGAGAACAATAATTCATATTTTCAATCAATCTATCTCTATAGATCTAATTCTCATAATTAAATTGTTGAAAATATGAATTATCATATGAAAAGGTAACAACTTAATTATTAGAATTTGATCTATAGAGATATATTGGAAGTTATTTACATATTCTAAGTCCAATTGTATAGATAATGTACTAAAGATGGTTAGTATTTGAGGTATCTAATACTTATGAAGTATTAAAAATACCCATTATTCTATTATGAGTTGATATTTGAGTTCAAGGTTATATAAATATTAACTTTAGAAATAAATCCTAATTAAGGTAAATTTTACTAAAAAATATCATTTTAAGATTGGAAAGGTTCTATCATAGCAATGGTTGCTAATTAAGCCATAATACATTTTTCATTTAGTGAAAATGATTAATTGAATTAATGAATTCTTTAATGAACTTGATATAGTTCCTTGCATTGTTCAAAACGGTAATGTATTGTGGAACATTGGAGCCATTGCGCATATAAAAAGAGCTAAGGTCTCATCAAAAATCCAAAGATGTATTTAGCTAGTTTCTTTTAATTATGCAAGTAAGATGAAAATTGTAAAATATAAGCACGTGTTCAATATAGAGAATCTTGTAGAATTTTTTCATTAAACCACTATCATAGTAGTAACATGATCATCATATGGAGATCTGATATAAGATATTTCAATGATTGGCTTAGTGTAAGTGGGGGATTGTTGGTTTATGCCCTACAGCTAATAAATTGATTGCAATTAAGTGACAAAATAATTTAAAGACATTCTTTACCTTATACATATTTAGATGTATATGATAAAGTCTACGGGATAAATATATAGTGTAAATGAAATTATGATAATATCATAATTATGAAATTCATATTACATTCATGTATTATTCCTAAATTATTCGTAGTTATTATTCTATTGAGATTAGACATTAATAGAGCATAAAAATACTACTACACATTATGTTTTTCCTTATAAAAGAAATATTCAATCTTATAAACTAAAGTATGAAGATAAACAAATGTGTGAGTGATTGTTAAAGAACAAGTTCATTAAACTGACCCCATATGAAAAATTCATTTGGAGCATGACTGGTATGTTTATGAAGATTTTGATTAAGATGATTGTATAAGTGATCTTTTAACTTATATTCAAAGTTATTTTATATAGGAATGACTATGTTTTAATACTACTTATGACCTATTCTAATCAATAATAACTCAGTCAGTACTCGTTAGATATAATATGAACTATATGGAGGTAGCTGAGAGATCAATATAGAATTTATCACTTTAAAGTATTTAGCGAGAAAGTTATGTTATTCTATTAATTCAAGAAATCTTTGGCCAGGGTGGAATGACGCTTTGTAAATAGTTTACAAATGTCATTAATTGAATCAATTGCTAATGATAGACAACCAATGTGATTGGACTCAAATAGAGTAGACATTAATTCTATACTCTATGTCTAATTAGAATATTATATGATGAAAGAATTAAATTATACAAAAAAACATGCACAGAAAGGTTGTCAAAATCACTTTAACATTCCTAAATATTTGGATGGTCAAAATGTATTACTAGACGACAATCTTGATACAACAATAACAGTAATAACAACAACAACAACTCATTACCTAATAATAACAATAGTAAATAATAATAATAATAATAATAATAATAATAATAATAATAATAATAAGATGGATATAAATTATTTAATTAGAGAATTAAAGATAAATTAATTATCTAATATTAAATATGATTTAAGGTTATAATTTATATTTGTTGTCAACATATTTGAGAATCTAACGAGTTACACACAAAGAATGAGTTAAAGAGAGAAAATATGTTTTATTTAAGTTAGATTTGAATGTAAAGTTTGAAAAATTTTATAATTAAATGTGAGATATTTAATAAATAAAATCAATATGAGATATTGGATCATTAAAATTAGAATTTAATTTCAATTAAATTACTAAAATGTTTAAAACCAATTATAAATAAACTTAAGCCTTAAAAGAGCTAGCACTCCTTGCTTAACACTCTTTGCAATAATTGTAAAGTTCTTTTAACACGTTGTGTGAATATTATTAGAAGTCGAACACTTGTATAGTTATGGTTGTTGAGACAAACCAATTTCAGAAATAGTTCAAGGGATACAATAAGAAAATGATAAAGCTTCAAAATAAGATATTACAATTTATGCTTTATTATGCTTTATATGTTAATCATTTTATACAATTTAAGTGATATTAGCTTTTGGAAAGTTAAAATAAAAAGTTTCATAATCATTTCGCTGTATAAGGTATTAGATCCCGGTTCGATTGTTTAACATTATTAACACGTTTTACATTATATGCAATAAAAAATTGGAACGAAATAAGAGTAGAAAAAAAATATACATATGATCATATATGGAGTGCTCTCTAGCTTAAATCAATTAGAGATCGCATGGACCGACCCATTTAAAACACTTGAATCTAGGCCCATAGGCAGCTTATTAGCATCCCTAAAATCAATTAGTTGGTTTAACAATACTATATAATATTTTTGTAAAGTTCAGAACAGTGAAGTTATTTAAGTCACATCATAGAAGAGAAAAAATTTCTTGTCCAAATTCCATCGTAGATTTTCACGTACGCTCCAAAAAGTCCTCCTTCAGCCACATTAAAATATTGTACAAACCAGTTCGCGCATGTAATATACCGGCTTATTTCTTTGAGGGCCATTTGGTTTCAGAAAAAATGAGCATAGAGAGACAGAGACATATCTACACAAGGGTTGAAAGAAGATGGCAAGGGGCTAGCAGCAGAGGGTTCAAGCTCTATCCCAAAAGATTATCTGTACAAAGTCTACGTGCAAGGTTCGTTTACGTGTTCAGGGTCTTGAGTAGGTGGAGATGGGCATGTAGGAAAGCTCTGTTACGTCGTCTCAAGAGAGGAATAGCAGCGATGAGCAGAAGCAATAGTACCTGTGTTATGAAGACAAACAAAAGTAGCGGCAGGAGGAGTTTAATAACCAACAACAGGAAAACTAGAGATGATCATATAAGCAGGTTGAGATCATTTGGATGCCCAAATTCTTTCTATTCTGAAGCCATTGCAGATTGCTTGGAGTTCATAAAGAGTTCATCAATTTCGGATGAGCAGAAGCAATTCTGCTCAAGACCATGAAGGTCTATACTTTACACACAGACAAAGACCTATGGTAGCTAGGCGGCTGTCTGTCTCTTGTTTTTCTTTCGGCTTTAATTAATTAGTTGTGTTTCCGATCGTATCTTGATCACTAGCTCGGTTGATTAATGTTGCTTTGTTTTGTCTGTCTTTTTGTATAAAGATTAAAAAAAACACACACACGCACAAACAAAACATATCTGTTTGTAAGTGTGAGAATCTGAATGCCACTAGATCATACAAATCCAACTCTATCTCCCTTGTCATTAAGTTAAGCTCTTGATGATAATATTGTTTTTATCTTTGTCATATACGTCATGAAAATATAATCAACGATTGTTGTTAGTTTATGTCTAACTCATATATATATATCAACCATGCATCCTTAATTATGATCTTGTGAAGGAAATGCAGGTATGAAATTAAAGATTTTGTGAGATGGGTGGACCATCACCTAATGCAACTGACAAGTTGAAATTATATATTTTCACTAATTAATCAAAAGTTGAAAATAAATTAAAAATGGGCAAATTTAAAGGTTGAAAAGCCAAGCATCCTTTTGTTGAATTTTAAAGGAAGAGATCGTCATCGTTGTTTGTATTACTTTTTTATTTTATTAAAGAACTAACTACATGACTAGTATTTGACGAATTTTATTTAAAAATTGATAGGAGGGATTGTTGAAGGTTGAATCCTCAGCTGGTAAAGTGGGTCAGGAAGTTCAAAGACTAGCTGGAATGCAATTCTGTTTATTATCCTTTGAACAGAGTTGAGAAATACTACAGAGAAACAGGTGAATCATATCCTTTCATGGAGCATTATGGATGAATTTTAGTCTCTATTATTGAAGACTGAACGTCTTAAAAATGATCATGCTTTCCAATTACAATTGTCAGTGAAGCACTTGTAGTTGTTGATGAATGGATTAGACTGCCCTTTACTCTCTTAAAGAGAGTCTACTAGTTTTGGTGTATGTTCATATTATTTATGTATCTGCTGCATGCCATCTATTCTATTGTAATTTTTTCCAGGCTCTTGAACCAATCTTTTGAGTTTGTCCATAATAATCAGCGTGTTTGTATCTTTCCACGAAATTCAGTAGATTAGAATAATATATGGAATTTCGGCAGGCATTTTCTCCAAGAGTCGTAGGTCCAAAATGCCAGATTTTGTCGGGATCGCACGCCAATTAGGACTTCTAGTTTTGCGAGCCATCCCAATGTCAGCATGTTTTTATGTTTATTCAGAGTGGGATATTGTTTCGGGACTTCAATCAAACACGTGGTTGGATTTGGTTGTGATACCGGAGGAGGAGGAACCTTTGGAACTTGCACTGCTATCTGGTATTCTCCGGTTTACGTTGGTCAGTTTGCCCATAGTAACTTGGCGAGTACACTCTCGTTTGATAAAAACTTTTTAACGTTGAAGGATTAGCATCCAAATTGCTAGATTTGCATCTTTTTACCTTCCGAAAACCATTTGTAGTTTCTTACATTTACAATTCTTCTCTTGAAAGGAAAAGATAAGATTCCTTATAGATCGGTACTCATCTTGAAAAATTCTCAGGAATGATATTGTAACTTCACATTGTGTATGGTTGCTGTTTCTTGTACGCAGAGATAGAACAGAACAAAAATTTAGAGACAGAGCAGAACAAAAATTGGAGACAGTGAAATGTTTGATTGTGATAGACAAAACAGATAAAAATAAAATAAAAAATAATAATAATAAGTACAAAATTTATAGTAATAATAATAATAATAATTTAATAATAATAATAATAATCAATATAAAATTTATAGTAATAATAATAATAATAATAAATAATCAATACAAAATTTATAATAATAATAATAATTAATAATAATCAATACAAAATTTTATAATAATAATAATCAATAATAATGATAAAATAATAAATAATAATAATAATCAAAACAAAATTTATAATAATAATAATAATAATCAATATAAAATTTATAATAATAATTAATAATTAATAATAATAATAATAATAATTAATAATTAATAATTAATAATAATAATAATAATAATAATAATAATAATAACAAAAATGCAAAAGTTGTGTCCATTATTAAAGAGCAATGTGCTTGCAATAACATTTGGAGACAGGGACAAAAGTTTTTGTCCTTCAATTTTCAGAGGACTAAAACTTTTGTTTCTGTCATCCGAGAACGGAGGACAAAAGTTTGGGGACAACAACCAAACATGAAAGAGGGACATAATTTTTTTTGTTTTTGTCTTCTGTCCCCACTCACGGAGACAGCAACTATACACTGCGTCAAAGCTCAGAGGATGGCCTCTTTGCATTCTTAATATGGACCTTTTCCGTAAGGAAAAAGAAAAAGGTTGGCGTAGTCTCGTTCTCAAGGACTTCTTTCGAAGGCAGAGCTGTAGAAGCTTTAAGCATCTCATCCTCACATTTACACAATTACACTAGCAAAAGTGCCATAGTCCAATTCCAACAATATTACACTAAACAATTTTACCGGGTGAGTATTAAAAACATGGACTAAAAATGCTCCTCAGAAGTTTGGCTATTGACTAAGAAAACAAAAACCAAGTGAAACCGGGACAAGATCCTTTGTCCAATTTTTATGGTGTCTTATTCTGTCCTATGAATCTCAGCAATTCATTTATGTGGGTTCAGCGTGGGCTCCGCATAAATAAACGTGAAACTCACATAAATGAATGGCTAAGATTCATGGGACAGAATAAGACACTATAAAACTGGACAGAGGATCTGGACTCAGTGAAACCCCCCACATCTTACATGATCAATCACTTTCTGTTTGTTTTATGCTTTTATATTTTTTGCGTATCTGTCTTCTCTTATCACAGGGACTCTGAACTTGTAGATGGTCTTATTCTTTAAGGCATTTGCACTCGTTCACCCCCAATCCTGCAACTCTTAAGTTATTGTTCTTGGGTGTAATGGCCATCTTGCTTATGGCATAGTCAAACTCGAAATTAGCATCTTGCTCCTTATAACTCCTTAGCATCCCTTGGTCTTTCATAAATCTTATCTCCATCGCCAGTCATACCATCTTCTGAAATATCTTCATCACTGCTATCTTCCTCGTCACTACAACAAGTAGTTATTACATGCCTCCAATACACAAAATTTGGCCTTATGAAGCTCCTTACCAAATAAATTAAAGACCAAAGCATATTCAAGGAAAAAACTAAAATACAATAATTTACAGAAGACTTTTAGGAAGACTATATCAAGAAAAACAAGAATGGAGGATCATTTCTTCTCTCTTGGAAACTCCAGATAAAATATAACTTATTTTTTGGCTCGCTTGAGAGATTCAATTCCAAATGATCTTCAAAATCATATATCTCAGACAATGAAAACATATGACTAGCTTTTTCCTAATTGAGAAACTCATCTATTGTAGATGGTTGACACACTGGTGGACAAACTTGCAAACAAAAGAAATACCCATGATTAGATTCATTATTTCCCAAAACATAAGGAGAGAACCAGAAACAAGAATTAACCAAATAGAGATGCTTCTGTACCTCTTTCTTCATAACTTCCGTCATTGGAGGATTCAACCTATAATATGCATGTCTAGTGGACTTGGTGTCCTCCTCAACCAAAATGTGAGGTATGCATATAAAATGGCTTATTCCTTGAACATCTGCAATTGTCCATTCAATGGCCTTCTTGTGCATTCTTAACACACATACAAGTTTAGCTTCCTGAGCATAAGTCAAACTCTAGAAATAATAAATGAAAGAGCCTGATTATCTCTTAAATATGCATACTTTAAGTGAGCAGGTAGTGATTTAAGCTCTACATCAAGTGCACATTAGAAGGTGATAGCCTCTAGTAAGATTTATTTAGCCGTATCAAAGCAAGTTCATGCTTTCTATAAGAGGTTTCTAAAAAATGTAAGGTAGTCGCTATCTCAGTTCCTATCTCAACTCAACATCATTAGTGGCTTCCAACTCCAGATGTTTTGTTAACACTATTTCTAATCAATCTCTGCAATTTAACTTAAACATTTCTTGCACTAAGAGATCAATCACATTAGCAAAGAAAACATAATCATCTTAAGGATGTTTCATGGCAACCAAATTATTGAAATGAATTACTTCCTCCATCAAATTTTGATTCTAAGGGTGCCCTCATGAACATCTATCTTAGTTTGGGTCATGTTAAGAAATGGTATCCTTAGTAAGATAGGTATAGGATTATATGAGATTTCATCATTCATATCCACTATATAAAAATTTGCAGGAAACAACAACTTATTCACCTACACCAAAACATCCTCATAACACTGGTCTTTTTCAAAGGGTCCAAGTTTAAATAGTATAGATAAAGCAAGGCATAACATTGATTGATGCTCCTAAATCTAGCATGACTCTTTTAACTAAAATGTTACCAATCTTACAAGAAATGGTAAACACACCCGGATCCTTATATGAAGATTTCAGAAACATTCTCACTCGTCATGACCTTCTCATTACCTTTTAGCTTTCTCTTATTGGTAAAAGATTCTTTAAGAAATTTTGCATACCTTAATTAGCTCTTGTTTGATTGCATTTAGCAATGTTATATTTACTTATACATTTTAAAAAGTCTCAAATATTTCCTTATCCTTTTCCTCTTTGTTTGATTTTTCCAACCTGCTAGGAAAACGTGGAGGGTCAGTCTTAACCAAATTAGGACATTCAGAATTTACTTTAGAGCTAGATGAGAGATTTCCTCCTCTCTTGACTCCTTCTCAATCTCATCTTTATTAGCCATCCTTTGTAGGGTCCTTTTGGGATCGCTAAGCTCCGTACCATTCCTCAAATTCACGGAAAAAACATTCTTTAGATTTATCTCAAGTTGAGATGACAACTTTCCTCCTCTTTATGATTTTAAGTGGTTGATAGCTACTGCCATCTGATCCATCTGGTTCTCCAAATTTTGGATGCTAGACCTTGTGCCTTAAAATTGATATCTTGTCTTTTTCTAAAATTATTTTGCATCTTGCTGGAATTGCAAAGTATTAGAGAAAAAATATTGAACTATTTCTTCCAATGATGCATCTGAGTTGGAAGAAGAGGCTTGTGGTCTAGTTTGAAATTGTTACGTACCTTATGGCCTATATGAGAAGTAGTTCTATTGCCTATTCCCTTCATAGCTTAGGTTTGAGTGATCTCTCTAACTAGGGTTATAGGTCTAGGAATTTAGATTGTATTGATGGGAAAAAATTGCCCCTACATCATTGACATACTTTATGTTTCCATCTTATAGATTTGGACACTCATTTGTTAGATAGTTTGTATTTACACATATAACGTAAGTTTTCAGCAGTGTCTGTCCTACAACAATTTGATGTTAGTTCATCTAAATGATGTTTTATGGATGAATTCTTTACATGATCATTTACCTTACGAACATCGTTTCAGATGCTCAATTATTAAGTGTTCACCGCCATATGCTTACTTAATGTTCTAGCCTCACACAGTGTTATACCACTTACTATATCTACCAAGCTCTTATCCATAGGCAATAATCCTTCACAGAAGTATTGGATAAGGATTCATTCTATGATATTGTGAGAGGACAACTAATACATAACTTCTTAAAGTGTTTCTAAAACTTGTAAAGAGATTCTCTATGATGTTGCTTTATCTTGCAAATCTCTTTCCTTATGTTGGCTATCTTTGATGACAAAAATTACTTCTGAAAAAATAGCTTATTCAATTTGATCTATATGGTTACAATCCCTACAGGCAAATTAAAAACCATTCTTTTGTTGTATACTTTAGTAAAAACAAAAAGGCTCTTAATATAATCTACTCTTCTGTCACCCTTAAAGGTTTCATACCAAGACTGACCATATCGAACTCCTTGAGATGCTTGTGAACATTCTCACCTGCAAAAACATGAAATTTAGGCACAGGATGGGTTAAGCCAAACTTAAGCTCCAAAGTAATATGTTCAGAAAAATTTCGAATAGTAATGCATTGGAGTTTTTGAGTCAAGTTTGGTGCAACCAACTTCTTTAGATTTCTCAAATTGACCATGGTTTCTCCTAAATCAATTCCTTGCTCTGTTCTTGAATTTGTTCTAATTTCCCTATGTAACCTTTATAGGGTCCTTTATATCTCAGGATCAAATTGTACAGGGTCTTGATGAGGATATCTTGTCATTGCTATACATAAACACTAACAACCATAAAAAGATTAAGAAACAATCGTAAAAACAAACTATAAAAAAATATATATACAAAAAACCAATTAGTATATAAAAAATAAATCATTTCACTTCATGGTAATGACCTCAAAATTCTTAATGCGCATCAAAAACACCAAAAATTAAAATCTAACTTTGCATAACTAAATTTGAAATAGTGATGAGCAGGGATTGTTTCCACAGAGATTGAGTGTTATTTTTTATAATGAATAAACCAGTGTTTAGGATTGGGGGGTTTGGTTGAATTTGGTTAACAAAATAAAGTAAAACTAAACTATTAAAAACAAATCAAACTAAATAGTATAAAAGTGTTAAGATTAATTAATAAGTTTGAATCCTGTTTCTGATTTAATCTCGACCTTCACACAAATCTGTACAATTAATTGTCATTTTATTCTCTTACCTTTCTTTGAAACTATTAACTTTGGATTACCAATAAGTGTTGTTAATCCCAAGTTTCCTTAGGTTGTATCTAATCAAAACAAGTTCTTTAATTAGGTATATCCATCAGAAAACCTAGAATATGCTCTCTAGATTTAGTTTGACAATCACATTATGTGATAGGAAAATAAATAAATCTAGGCAACAACCACATAAGCTTTGGTTATTTAACCTATGCTATGTTATCCTTGATAATGTGCGACCATTAGTTTACCACAAGTGAATCAGAGTCACAATGATTATGTATTGCAATCTAGATTCTGACAATGAGTTCATACATGAATAATCTATCATTTTTACATAAATCTGAAAACATTAATCATAGAATAACATAATCAATTCCAAAAGAAAGTTAAAAACAACATCACTAGATTAATCAATGCTCAAACATGTTCGACAACTTTAATATCCCTTTTGAACTAGAAAGATGAAGTTTAGCTTCTCATAGCTCTCTAAAGGGAAAGGAATTTGCCTCCCTTTTTTGTCTCTAATATCTTCATACCCTTTTTTCCCTCTTAAATGCCTTTTTATACATAAAATTAGGGTTATGTTATAATACACGATCAGTTGCACAGGGATGTAAGTGACCGTATATGATTAGTTACACATGCATGTAAGTGACTGTATATGTCAATTGCTAGAAATCATGATCATACATACTCACAGTGAGCTAAATGGCTACTTACATAACTATATAGCTCACTTACACGGTTGTGTCAGTCTACACACAACCATGTAGGATGCAGAGGTAATTGAAACATTATCTTCAATCTCCTACATGCTTCCAGTGATCGAAATGGTCCTATGCACGACAATATAAGTTGCAGTAACTTCATTTCTTCCATTCTTTGTCCCATTTTCACCCTAACTCATCTCCTTTGTTCCACAACAACAAATAAGATTAAACATCAATAGAACAACAACAAGGATGTAGATTTTCCTCATTTTGGTTCTAGTCCCTCTATGAATTACTCTTATCAAGATCATGTATAAGATTTTTATAATGAAAACAATATGGAGAATCCTAATAGATAAAAAATCCATGTGATTTAAGCGGAACCATTCTCATAACCTGTTAAAGAAAAACTTTTAGAATTTTAGTCCTAAAACTAAAACTTTTTTGTTAATGCTTTATATTTTAAATTAAGGGAGTAAGTGAGAATGGAATTAAAATCTTAAAATAATTCCTGACAGGTCAAATGGTGTAAATTAAAAGCCTCTAATTAACATCAATCAGCTCTCTAATATGATAGAACTAATCCCTGGTTATGTAATTATCAAAGAGGCTCTTAAAGATATCCTCTAGAAAATTTCCAAAAAAACGTATGCAGAGATTATAGAAATTGTCTTAAAATACTCCCCTAATTCCTATAGGGGAGAGAAAATCATTTAAACAAGACATGCCTTAAGTAAATTTACAAACCTATCATGTAAGTATTTAATGTTTAGGCCTTAAAGGTCAAATGGAGCAAATTTGTATGGTTTAAACAATCACTCCCAAGGGAATCTTTTATTCTATGGCTTATGATTAAAATGAGGCTTACTTTAGTAGATAGGCTAAGGGGAAACTATAATGGCTCTAAGACCTATGTACTTTGCAAATGTGAAGATGAATCTATTAACCATCTCTTTTTTCAATGTGCTTTCTCCTCAAATATTTGGTGAAAGTTACAACTTCTTTGTAACTTGAAGTTCAACAAATGATTTGGTCATACATTATAAATTAGATTAGTCTAAAGAAAATGATAAGCAAAGGTGATCTCCTAGTTTTTAAAGTAGCACTTATAAATGCTATATAAGTTATATGGAGAGAAAGAAATATAAGAATTTTTCAATGAAAAGAAAACTAAAGTTATAACCTCTTTGAAGTTTTGATTTGCCAAATTAGGGAACAACTTATTGCTTATAAACTCTACCTCTTCTTTAATACTGAGTAGGTAACATCATGGGGTATATCCATGACTTAAAAAGAAGAAACATTTGGCTCCAGTAGTAAGGTTGATGTGTTATCTTTGTGCAATGCTATGTTTAAGATTCTAGTAACTCCTACTAGATGAATAGCTCAGATGCATCACTTTGGATGGTATCAATGTAGGAAGAAATAGAAGCTCCTCATAAGAATAAGATATGGAAGATTATGCCACTGCCACAAGGGAGAAAGCCTAGTGGAAACAAATGGGTATACAAGATCAAACGTGATAGTGATGATCAAGTGGAGCGGAATTGTGCAAGGTTGGTGGTAAAAGGATATGCTTAAAAAGAAGGCATTGACTTTACTTAAAATTTTTCACCTGTAGTTCATCTTAATACAATTCGGATTGTACTAGCTATATGTGCTAAATTTGATTATATTTAGAGTAGTTAGATATAAAGACTGTGTTTCTTCATGGAGATCTTGAAAAAGAGATTTATATGCATCAACAAGAAGGTTTTGAAAAAGAAAGAATAAGGGAAAGAGAACTTGGTTTGCAAGTTAAACAAATCTTTGTATGGTTTAAAACAAGCGCCAAGATGTTGGTTCAAAAAATTTGATTCCTTCATAATGATTCGTGGATTCAACAGATTTAGTGCAGGCCCATGTGCATATTTCAAGAGGTTTGGTAATAATAATTTCATTGTATTATTATTGTATGTTAGCGACATGTTGGTTACAAGCACCAACAAAGATCATTTTTCAAGATTTGAAGGCCCAGTTAACTGGAGAGTTTGAAATGAAGGATTTAAGACCAACAAATAAGATTTTTGGGATACAAATTTACCGAGACAAAAATAACAGGAATATTTGGCTCTCTCAGAAGAATTACTTGAAAAAAATCTTGCGATGCTTCAATATGCAAGATTGTAAGACAATCTTACCCCTCTTCTTGTTAATTTTAAGTTATTCTCTAGTAAAAACCCTAGTAGTAAAGCATAGAGGAAGGAGATGTCTCGAGTATCGTATGCATTGGCTGTGAGAAGTTTAATGTTCGCTATGATTTGCACAAGAACAGATATTGCACATGCAGTAGGAGTGGTTAGTCGTTACAAGGCAAATCTTGGTCAAGAACACTGGTGGGCAGTAAAGAGGATCCTGAGATATATTGAAGGGACCTCATATGTTGCTCTCTGTTATAAAGAATCTGAATTTATTATCAAAGGATAGGTTGATTATGATTTTGTAGGTGACTTTGATAGAAGAAAATTCACTACAGATTATATGTTTACAGTTACAGGAGGAGCTGTGAACTGGGTGTCTAAACTACAGACAGTTGTAGCACTATCTACAACAGAAGCTAAGTATATAGCAACTGCATAAGTTTGCAAGGAATCAATATGGATAAAAAAGTTTTTGAAGGTTCTTAGGCACTGACAAGAGAAAATTCTTTGTATTGTGATAGTCAGAATGCCTTGCATATTGCAAATAATCTAGCTTTTCATTCCAGAACTTAACACATAGGAGTTCAATATCATTTTGTTCGTGAAGTAGTGGAAGATGGAAGTGTTAATATGCAGAAAATTCACATAAAAAAGAACCTAGCAGATGCACTAACAAAGTCAATCAACACTGATAAATTCACTTGGTGTAGATTCTTGTATAGCTTGATAGAGATGTATAGCTTGATAGAGACGTAGACAGCAGAGAAATGACAAGAAAGAAATAACAGAATGAAGATTGATTGGTTTTCAATCAAATCTTCAAGTGGGAGATTGTTGGTTTTCTATCCCACGTCGGAAGTGGGTGAGATTAGAAGCCTCCATTAAGGCTATTTAAGGAGGCATATCCTTAAGGTTTTATATATCCAAAATCTCTTTCCCATAACCTTGTGTATTAATTCTTGGTGTGGATTGTGAGATCTTCCTCTTGTAATCTTTGTTTTTCTATAGTGAAAAGTTTTCTATCTTACCCGTAGTTTTTCTCTATATTCGTTAAGGAATTTTTCACGTTGAATCTTATGTGCCCTTTTTTTTATTTCAATTTCTTTTATTAGTATGTTTGTTCTATCAGGGCGAAGTTCATCTACTATGAACATTATCAATAAATATGAAATAATGTTTATTTAAAACACTTGATAATAGTTTTCAAAAAACACTAAACACTATTAAACAAAAAATTCTACAAGAAACAAGTTTCTTTTAAGAGTCATTTAACTAGTGGATTATAATCAAATCCAAGTGATTTAATTTAAAGTAATGATGCATATGGTCGAAACATCTTATAGTTTATCTATATGTTAGATATTGTTTTCTACAATCTCTTCAGTAAGTACAACACCTTTATTATTTGGTTCCTTGTTATTTGTACGAAAGACTCATAACATGTTATATCGTAGTGATAAAGAGGAAGAATCAGATAGATTAATTTTGTGCCAGTTGGCGTGCCTAGTAGTTTGCTAATCATCTTGAGCCAAGTTATAAGGATTTTATTGTACTTGTTGGGAAATCAGGTTCGGATTTGATCCGACCGCAGCGGAATAATCACGAAACTTTTCCTTGATTTTTGATTTCCCAAAAACCAAGATCTTTTTAATTTTATAAAATGATTAACACGAATCAAAATAAAGTGGAAATTTAATTTGTACCTTATTCTGAAGCTTGATATTTATCTTGATGCATCCCTCGGACCGTTTCCGAAATCGATCCGTCTCAACCACCGTAACCGCACAAGTGTTCGACCTCTAACAGTATCCACAGAATGAGTTGAGAGAACTCTGTAACTTTTACAGAGAGAGTTAAGCATGAAGTGCTAGCTCCATAGAGCTCAAGCCTATTTATAATAAGCTTTGTACGTTTTAGTAATTTAATTGAAATTAAATATTAATTTTAATTAAACTTTAATTAGAACTACAAATAATTCTAATTAAATACCAATTATGCCCATATAAGAATCAATATCTCATATTGATCCTTATTTATTAAATATCTCATATTT
>JAOSBM010000204.1:18529247-18543615 GCA_027568955.1 Erythroxylum tenue | reverse complement strand
TTTACGTAGGTCTTTGTGCATGCATGGGAGTTGTCTCCTACGACTGGGCTGTGACTATTGGATTTGGGCCTGGGCCTGGAATTGCCGGCCCAACCAATCTCCATACAAGATAACTTTGATGACCTCAAGTCAAAGGATCACTTATACAATCACCACAATGAAAATTCCATAGACATACAAGTAATGTTCCAAATGGATTTCTCATATCGGGTATGTTCAGTGAACTTGTTCTCTAGCAAACACCCACATGATTGTTTAAGTATCTCTATACTTTAGCGTATGAAATCGACTACTTCCTTCATAAGGAAAAACAAAACGTGTGTTAGACTTTTTACGTTCTATTAATGTCCAATCTTATTAGAACAATGACTAGGAATATTTTAGGAATAGTACATAAATGCAATATAAACCTCATAATTATAATCTCATTATAATTTCATTTTCAATGTACAATTATCCCATGGACTTTATTATATACATCTAAACATGTACAAGATAAAGAATGCCTTTAAATAATTTGTCACAAAACTACAACTAAAGCGATTGGTTGTAGGGCATAAACCAACAGTACTACGGCCTGACCAATAAAAAAGATAAAAAAAGTGATGATCAGCTTCTTGAAGTCTATGATCAGCTTCTTGAAGTCTCTTATGTTGTTGATTTTTTTGGCCTTCCAATATCAAGTTCTAAGAGTCGTGCGCCTAGTAGTGAAGTGGTCAAGCTTGGTCTTAGGTCATTGTTCTTAGATGTTAGATAAAACTTGGAGCAGCGGAAAAAGGTTAAGTAGGCCGATCAAAGGCATCATATATTTAAAAGATAAAGTAGCCCGAATTATGCAGGTGGGTAGAAAGATTTTGCCCGCCCATAGATATTTTGGTGATGGAAAAGATTCGAACTTTATAACTTGTCATTTGTTCAACTTGGCGTGCATGGTTCTATAATGTAGAGGTCGATGGTCTTATTCTCTGGAGATAACAATTATTTCTTTGATCGACTGCAATTTTACCTTTTTGTAAAGATATTGGAGGATTAAAAAGTTGATTTATAGTGGTAACAGTTTATTTTGGATATCGTACCTACTGCGGATGGGATTGCATTTTTTTTATGTGTGTCCCTTTTTGTAGTCAAGTCAAGTAATCATCGCGGAGCTTGAGCTGGCTGGCATTGGCATCCTTATCATTTGGGTATGTACAGGTTATAGGGAAAAAAGTAGGGGAAAAGTTGGCAAGTTGGCACTTAAGGAGAAGGTGAAGGTGACTGAAGCTGGTGCTTTTGTGAGTTTGGAAAGACATAGGCATAAATCCCGGAATTCAACGTGCACTTTGCGTCTACAAGTAGATATTAGTTACTGAAAAACGAGGGCCCTGGTTAATTTAGATTTTTTTTTTAATGTTTGAGGAAACAAGATAATATCGGTACTGCAACGCTTTTTATCACTGGATTTATTAGTTAGATGGGAATTTAGATTCTTTGTCTAATATTATTCTGTTTTATTCTGTCTGATAGAATCTTAGTCATTTATTATACGGACCTATACAAAATTTATGTGAAATTCACATAAATAAATGACTAAGATTTATTGAACACAATAAAATATTAGGCAGAAGATCTAACCTCGTTAGATGGATACTTTATATGTGGAAGGATAACCTCGGAACTTGGTGGAGCCTGACGTTTGCAATCACAAAGACAAACAGGTGATGCTTTTATTAAAAATTTGAAAAACAAAAGGGACAAGTGGGAAGTGAAGTAACTGATGTAGGATGGATAGCAGAAAGAGCTACATATTCAAAGCAGTATCAATGAAGTTTGCCGGCATTGCACAAACTGCAGTTATGAAGATGGTACCAAACCCTCTCGCAGCATGATGATTCCATTTTCATATTTCTAAAAGACAACAAAAATAGAAGTCTAAAAGCTTTTGATAACTTGATTAACCGAATTGTCCCTCCTTACAATCTACATAGATTGATATGCTTTTCGTTGCTACAAGAAAAATGTAAGAAAAACAAAAGAGAAAGTCTAAAGAACAACGTTATTGGATGGTCAAGGCAGGAAGCTAATGTCATGAGAAGCATGAATATTGAGGTTTACGCTACTAGCTTCTTCCTTGACGTTCAGTGCTGCCCCATCAGATTCAGCCATCACTGTTCCATTCTCACCACCAGAAGATGATGAGATTGCAGGAAAGTGTCCGCACTTCTGACACCTAGAGACAACCGCCAGGATCTGACGGCATGAAGGACATGAAGAGTGGGATTCAAGCCACACGTCTATGCAGGAAACATGGAAGGTATGGCCGCACCGAGGCAGAACCCTCACTTCTTCTCCTTCCACAAATTCAGCCAAGCAAATTGCGCATTCTGTCCATTGGAAGTTCGCTTCTTTATCTGTTTCCTTGATCGCTTCTTTATCTGTTTCCTTGATACTCTTGCTGTACGTGTACTTGGGCAGGGACTTGAGGATCTTCTTCTTCAATCCTTTGTTTGCTGAAGCATGTTGCTGCTGCGATGAAGAACGCTCGCTGCTACTACTGCCACGGTTGCGAAGCCAGGAGCATCGAATCACCGTGATCATACCCACCATGCATATCAGTGCACTTAATAGAGCAGCCATTATGATCACCATGTCAGACTCTACGTTCGCTGCCTCTGGGGGCTCTGCAATCTTTGTCCGAGTCTGCATCGAAGACTTTGATTCAAGCACTCTTAAGCTTGGAAAGCGGGTCATGTCTTCACCTCTTCACTCTTCTTCTCAGGTGTATATGTATAAGTTCTTGGAGTGGTCTAATTAGACTTTGATGGATTGTTAAGGAAGAAGAGAAAAAAAGGAGGAAAGGATTTTGAGTTATGCAACTTCTATATTAACTGAAGCTGTCTTTTGATTTTTGTTTGCGTACGTCTATGGTATATATAGGCATAGAGGGAAGCGTGAAGGTGGGGAAGCCTGAGCTCTGATCTTTTCAAAGTTCGGTAGGCATCAAGGGAGTGTTGAATTAGATAAACGGGATTCTCAAAAAGAGAAAAAGTGAATGTCAGATATTTAGATAGTCATGTTAGAATAGCACTGAAAGGCAGGTAGGTTCTCCGATACTTCGTGTCACTTGTCAAATAGATAGAACCTAAAAGTCACGGAAAAGTCGAGCGTTTTAGGATTTTATCAGTCACTCCATACTCTTTCTTTGATAAACACTTTAAAAAGTCTAGGCAGGATGGTCGTGTCAAATTTGACTAGTACAATTTTGGTTTCATTTTCGAATATTATTTAAAAGGACTCAAATATTTTTGTAATTTCATAATGTAATAGATAAATAAATAAATTTATATTTGCAAAATTTACTCAAAATTTCTTAAAAATCTTCCGGTCCAAATTTATCTTTGTTATTTTTATCTTTCATTTCTTTCAAGATTTCAAATCACTCTTAATTAAGCGTTTGGTTTGAGCACGAGATTAACTATAGATATGGATATAATAGTAGAAAAGAATAAAGATGGATATGAAAAATAAAAAATGATAATGTAATTACATCCTAAATTCAACATATGCAATGATAAAGAGGGAGTCACTTGTTGGATTTGTGTATATCTATAATTTTAGGTTTATGCGTGAATAGTTTTTGTCATTTTAGTTTTAGTTTAATGGAAAAAAAAGAGAGAGAGAGAAGAAGTTCTGAGGCGTTAACGGTGGAGGAAGATAAATGTAACATCATAAGCTCTCTTGTCTTCCTCCCCATTTTTACCTAACACCTCTGCCAGATGACTCCTTTTAAGCTCCATTTTTTGTATGATAGGCAATTCTGACACCTTAACCAAACCACCCGACGTGAGGCTCATTTTGCCACCAATAGGCAATTCTAAGAACTCAACTAGTTCACCCACTTACTCTATTACGTCACTAATAGGTATTTAAATCATGTGTAGTTATTTTGATATGAGTACTTGCATCTATTAACATTTGTTGGTATCTATTGTATTATCCATTAGAATAGTATATATAATGGAGAGCTATTTTCTGATTAATATAGTGGTACTTATGGAATAATCTAATGATTATATTATGGATTATTGTTTAACAATTAATATAAGGATTATTTTCTGATTTTTTTCAATATTTTTTAATTATATAGAGCTTGAGTTTCCATAAAGATGTAATTGTTGACAAGGAAAATGAATTATGAAAAACATATAACATTATTATCCGTCCTTATTAATACATTTTTAATTAAATATCGTAACTAACAAATTTTAAAACCTGAAGTCTAATGTTTAAATAACATATCTTCATATTGTAAAAACTTCAAGCCTAGGTAGAAAATAGTATCACCACCACACAATAAAATTCATACCAAGATAGTGTAGAAAAATATCATCACTTAACTACTTACACATTAGTGATACCCTAACTTTAATACGTAAATATCATATCAAAAATTAGTATAAGCAATACCATACCTCATTACATACCATATCATACTTATGTACAAAAAATATCATTATTCATTAAAAATAAATAACAACTTCTCTTTTATAAGAGATTATCATGACTAAGTATAAAAAAAATCATACCTCAATACAAGGTATATCATGATTCAATACATGTAATACTAGTCTTATGTACAAAAATCGGTCATTAAAATAAGTACACCCATATGGTAAAATGGGAATACCATAAATAACAACAAAGAGGATTATGGCACAATATAAACTATATCATCAATACATTCAATACTAAACCTACGTACAAAGAATATCATCTTTCATTAAATAAGTAACTCCTATATTTTACAAGGGAAATACCATGACTAACTACACAGAATTTCATATCTCAATACAAACTATACTAGAACTTAATATATTCAACACCACTGCTATATACAAAAAGTATTATAACATATGAAAAATAAGTAACACCTTCCCTTAAATATGAGAATAACATGACTGAGTCAAATATTACCAAGCATCAATGTACAATATACTAGAACACCATATATCCCATTCCACACATATTTATAATCACTACCACAATTCATTATGGATAAGTAATACATTCACTTATGTAAATGCAAACTAAGAAGGACATAGATTGGTTTATGCTTGTGTAACAAACTATATACATTAAAGTTTTTGTTAGACGTAATTAGTTAAACACATGTATGCTCAATAATGTTCATATTATAATTTTTGAAGGGACAATATAAAGGATACAATTTGACATATATTTATATACAAACTTGTGTCAATTATTGGTAGTCTTGGACATGGTTAACTTCACACTCCTATGGTCAACGGTGTTCATGCTAGAAAAACTAAAGGAGCATCACAAAGGACATAAATTGGTACACAACCATATACCAAATCATGTCTTCTAATTTAATTCACATTGTTCGAGCTAATAAAGTAATTTTCTATGTAGAAAGCTTCCTTGAGAAGCTTTAAATAACTTCTCTTACTTGTAAAGTATATCATCTCCTTCTTTCATTTCTTAGTACCAAATAGAACCAAAACTAAATAACCTAAGTCTCTATTAATTCTTCCATCCTAAGATATTTAATAAACTCGCACAATAAGGTAGTTGGTGTACCAATATACCCACCAAAGAACTAAGAAGTAAGTAGACAATATCACTCGCATTTTCCTCTCTATCTTTATACAGTTTATATGTTTATATTTTATATCTCTAATAGATATATTTAGACATTCATTTAGAATGGTTTCTAGGGTGTTGAGTTTATTTAAAATAACTAAGTTGGTGAGGTATGTAGTAAGGGACAATATTATATTATCAGTTTATTTTTATGGTATTGGTTGAGTCTATAGCTTATAGCTTAGCTAGGTGATGATTTATTAGTAGATATGTTTTAAATTTTTATGGATTTTATGTTTAGTTTGGTTATGGTTGAAATTTTTATTTTTATTGCCAAATTCCATAAAAGAAGGATAAAATCATAATTAGTGCATCATCCCCTTCACAAGAAGGAAAGATGAAGGTTATAAAGGCAAAAGAAAGGTAATTAGCAATTATTTTATTAAAATTAATATGATGATTATATAAGGTTATTTTAGTTGGAAACTTTAAAATGTAGTTCAAGAATGAAGTTGTCACCTCTAGGACAAGTCGATGAAATGGGGGTGTAAAGAAAAAGTTATGATATTTGCACCAAACTAAACTAACTTTATATAGTTTGGTGATTGAGTATTACTATTATATGATTATGGGTACTTTATATGAATATTTATAAATTTGTCAAATACGTTGTTATTTAGGGAAGGTCTTCAAATTGATGCAAAGCCTTACTCTAGAGCATCTGAAGTAGATCATCCTTATGAGATACAGTGAACTTTGAAATATAAAGAGGTTTAAGATTAGGAGGGATATATGCTATGATAAGGCTATATTTTCATATTTACTAGGGGCTAAATTAGTTATAATTTAACATCTTTTTAGCATGTTTTATATGAAATATATGACGTTTTCCTATGTTTAGTTTATTTTCTTGTAAGTGATGATTTTGAGGAGAAATCACATAGTTAAGTATGATATTCTTCATAGTTGTTCAATTAAGGAGATATTAGTGTTAATAGGAAGCTAACAAAATGTACAACAACTTTATAGAAAGCATTAAAGATCTTTTCCAGCTAGCAGATGTCAAAATTTTAAGAAGATTAGAGAAGTAGGCAATATAATAATAACACAGGTCCATGTTAAGCAACACCTAGACATGTTTAAGAAGCAGTGAGTAATATTAAGAAACATGGCATGTTCACAAGATCATGTCTGACCTATGTTCTAAAAGACACTTGTATGTATTACTGTGTTTAGTTCTCTATAAAGCATTGTTAAACATTAGAGAACATGGGCTTAATATAATACCATGTTTGGATCGTATTAGGCAAAAATTTTGGAGTTCGAGCTCTAGAAGCTAGTTAACATCAATATGGAAGCTGTTTTAACTTGTAACGTATAGTTTAAAGACACACAAAAACATAACTTTACCAAACTTGTGAGTTGTAACTCTATTATGTAACTGTAGCCTATAAATAATCTTATTAAGGTTCTTCATTTTAGGAGGCTAGTGATGACCTCCTTTGTCATTAAGTTGATACTTCTAGGGTTTCTTCACATAAAAGAAGGATTTGGATTAAGATCATAGGAGAATTATGACAACTCTTCTAACTCTTTCTTCTTTTCTTTATTTTATATTAAGATTAGTTTGATTTACTTTTGTTTTTATGATGTTTAGTAGCCAAATCCCTATTATTAATGCACAAGTATCTATTGGTTTGTTTAATTTATTATCTTTGATCTTAATTGTTAGATTTATTCCTAATCAACATTGATTTAATAGTATATGAAGGACTAAGAGGTAAACTATAATATGTGCACTAAGAGAATAAACACCTTAGATTTAGAGAAAGGGATAACCTAGACTATTGTGATAACTGAAGAGATTAATCATACTTAATAAGTTTGATTAAGATTAGTTGAGCATGCGAAAGGCTATAATTCCTTAATTAAATATAACTTTATGCCTCGAGAGAGGGAATAGATGCATTAGGCTAATTGTTATTTCAACTTTGATCATTAATCATCATATGATAATTGGAATTCCAAATTAGTTGAATCTTCAAACCTTACTAGTTGTTATCTTAAATCTTTTTTACTATTTAATTGCTTTGCTTTAGTTCCATATATAATTTAATTATATTTTATAAACTCTTATATTATTTAATTTAATTGCATCATTGGCTAGGATTAAAAAGTATAATAATGTAGTCATCTTGGGATTGATCCTTTATAATACTTTAAAATTATTATTAGTTATAAGTGATTTTCTATACCTGCAAATAGATTTAATCAAGTTTTTGGAGTCATTGTTAGGGATTATTTGCTTACTATATTATTAATTCTAGTTTTTCTTTTATTTTTATTTTTTTCATTTGTTTTTAGGTAATCGATGTAAGATAGGAGATCTAAGAGTGATAACTTAGACATGTTTTTTCTTGTAGACCCAAATATTAAGCGGACATGTAGATATAATAGAGTAAGAAAGATAGAAAAAATGGATCCCAATCAAGATAACATCATTGTTAGTATAAAGGAACAACACCTCAAACATGTATAAGGAACATTCAGATGCCAATAATTAATGCAAGTCTCTCATACATTAGATTGAATCAATGGTCGTAAAATTATAAGTTAAAACAAGTCCATCTCCACTTGCTACTGATGTTAAATGGATCACCTAGGAAGTCAGTCCCACTCATTAAAGAATTTTATTTGATGATCTAGACAATTCCATTTGATAGTCTTACAAAAGATGAGCTTTAAATGAGTTGCTTCCCTTACTACATGAGAGATTTAGCAAGGATGTAGTTGATCTTGATCGAGGTGGATTCTTTTGAGGAGTGGAACCAAGTATACAATGCCTTCATATTACAATTCTTCCCTCCATATAAGACCACTAAGATGAGGATGTAGATTCAAAGCCTTGCATAAATGGTGTGTCTGTTTTATAATGCAAGGGTACAGTGTAACTGTAGCTAGTATTAGTGATTATATGCTGATCCAACTAGAAATAGTTATTAGTCACCAAATACTCATAAACCTAATTATCTAGACTATCAAATATGATTTATTATAAAGGAAAACAAATAAAAATTGTAAAACACCAAATAATAAAAATGATCAGATAGATAACAATCTATGAATAAGATAAATCCAGGTATCCTCTAAAGCTTCACTATATTTTGACTTCACTCTAATTTAATGAACGAATTTAGCCTAAGCATTTCTTTACTTAGCTTAAACATTTTCTTACTAGTGACTTTTTATTTATTTGTTTACTTGTCTTTTTTATTGTTTGTGTATTTATTTACTTATTTTATCTTTTATTTTTATTATTTACCATGTTCTGCATTTATTATATTATTTATTTTTAATTATTTAATTATTTTTATTATTTTTATATCTATTTTATTTTTATTTTTACTATTAGTTTATTGATAATATGTATCTTTTATTATTTTTATTATTCTTTGTATTTTTCGTGTGTTTTTATTAGAAACAAAATCTCTACAAATTAGGGGTAACGTTGTATACCTCTAGACCTTCATAGACCTTGCATATCAACGAGACTTTTACTAAGATGTTATTGTTGTTGTTGTTTCTAATTTAATGAACAACTCTAATTCATAGTAAGAATTCATAAGTTTTAATTATGCACTCTCTCGAGTAACATAATCCTATTCTTAGATTGAATTAATTGAAATCTTTTTCTAATCAAGATAATCTAAGAATGCATTAATCTAATTTGTGAATTCTTATGATACCATAATTTAGGAAGATTATGCAGTTCTTTCTCAAGTAACTCATTTAACCCTGATCATTCATATTGTGATCTAACCATACACATCATCTCTCAACCTCAATGTATGAATCTAATTGTTAACCTTCAACTTTTGTTCCTTTAATTTAAACTAAAATAATAATATCAATAAATCTCAAGAAAACTAGGTATTTCATTAAATTAAAATATGAATTTAAAACATTACAACCTAGGATCCATTCCACCTATATCTATACCCTAGTTAATCTATAAATAAACAAGAAAGAACAATATAAAATAATAAAAACAAGAAGATTAAAAAATCATCATCATGATATTTTAAATCTTGTATTCTTGACGAATTTTATTGAAATCTTAGTCACTCTTCTAATATTGTCTTTCCACTTAATCTTCAGTTCTTTTCATTGGATTTAAATTGATTCTTTTAGCTTCAAAACTAGTTTGTGCCAAAAGCCTCTTCCGATTCCCATTGCCTCTTATTTTAGTAAATTGAACCCCAATTTTTATGCTAAATATGGCCCTAGCACATGGTCGTGTATATATCATGTTTCTTTATCTTACACGCTAGAAAATTTTACATAACTTATCACTGACAACATGAGAATAAGAATAGGACTGTGTATGGCCCATATTGGTGAACATGGGTTAAACATGGAGTATATTGTGTAAGGAGAAACATAATGTCCCTTACTAGAAAACAACCTCTATATGGGATCGTGTAAGTGTCATGTTATTTGGATAAGATATCACTAGGAGAAATAGGATGGGACGTGGTGTTTTTATGTTCCTACTTTGTTTGTGAGTCCTTCACTTCTTCCAAAGTTTCTCTTAATCGATTCAATTCTTCTCTAAATTTACTCCTTTCCCTTAAAGAGCTTGAAACAAGACCTAACACAAAATATATTTCCTTTTAAGAAACAAATCCTTAAAAATATCCAAAAGCACAATCATAATGTTACCAAAATTCATGATAAAAATAAAGTCTCTCTAACATGTATCAAACTCCCCCAAACTTAAGCATTTGCTTCTCCTTAAGTAAATCAATTTCATTATCCTAAATCAAATAAATGGCAATTCCAAAAAAGCATTAAACATATCAAGGAAACCAATCACGATTATCTACCACTCATTCAATTGTAAAGGTCAACAAAGTGCTAGGCAACTCATTACTTATATTATAAGTTTATCCAATTCATTTCATGATTTTTCAAACTTTAACCCTATTCACAAAATTTAGCTCTCTATGTAAAATAAATGTACATGAGAAAAAAATGCTTTAACTTTTAAATATATTCATATCCTTTATTAATATAAAACAAATCATTAACTTTAATTTTCATAATATTATTTAGGAGCTTATTTGTGAAGTCACCTAGCCTTTTGATAATAGAGTAAATTTCTTGTCATGAATACTCTTGGTTACTCAATTAAGTCACTATCTTAAAGGGCTACTAGCACCATTCTTTTACTTTAACCTTTATATTGGTATGAAGCCAATGGAGTGATTATTTAATGCTTAATTATTCAAACGTTCCTTTTTTTAGAATAACAAAAATACATAAAAGAAATCACATTTACTTAGTGCATGTATAATTTATACAAAAAGTATTATGATGCTAATTAAATGTCCATTCTCCCAATTCTTGAAGCAAATTGAATTTTCTTATTCATTAATACTCAAAGCTAGTTACCTAGACATTTAAAATTGCAAAAATAATCAAATTCGTAGTGAATTTTTTCTATTAATGTGCTTTTAAAGTAAACAAATTTCCAGTGACTAATTTCAACTGAGAAATTCATACGACACTATCGCTCATAGAGCAATCAAGAAGTTTATAGAGATCATGTCCATAAGATCTCTAATGGATGGCTCTAAGCCACTATTTGTATGTCCTTCTAGTCCTCCATCTCTTGATCAGTTGTAGTACCCACTACAACAAAATCGACTTTTGGCTATGAAAAAAATTGTAGTTGAAGGTGCTTAAATTTTCGCTAATAGGAATTGATGATGATTTAGCTTCTTCAACCAAAATATCACCAAATCCCTATAACTGAAAACTATAGGCGATGTTTTGTGTTAATCGTCACTAATAATTTTTACCTACACTTTTGTTTTCATAGCAAAAAACTATTAGCAACATTTTGAGGAATCGTCGCCAATACCTTTGGCTATGCTTATTTTTCGTAGCTAAAAACTATTAGCTATGTTTCTAGGAACGTAACTAAAAGTTTTTACCTACATTTTTTAGAATGAAGACAAAAGTTTTTATCTACATTTCAAAAAACGTAGCCAAATATTTTTAACTATGTTTTTGTAAAATATAGTAAAAAAATTTACCTATGTTTTAACGAAATTTTATACCATGTTGGAATAAATTATTTGTTACATTTTTAATCCATATTATTGTATATAATGTTACGATATATTTTTATTGTTAATTTATTATACCAAACATTTTACATAATAATTGATAATTTGAAGCATTGTATACCAAAAATAAATATCATTAAATTTCTTCATATACAAAATTTTAATTACAACTTCAACAATTCTTATATACAAAATAATAAATACAAAGAATAGTTTATAAATTATAATACAAATCACTACACTGCTGCATCTTCTTCAAATCTTTAATCCGCAAAAAGGGTATTAAATTTAAATTATAATACAAATAGGAATTAAAAGAAAAAAAACATAAAAGATGTAAATAATATCATTCACTTTCATCTTCACTGCTATTATAATCTGGGCCAAGTATTTTTCTAATGTACTTATCATACTTGGCTAAAATTTTTTAAGTATGTTTTAATTCAGCCTTAAGCGTCTTGTTTTCCTCTTCAAAATGTTGAACGTATGTGGATCTTGATGAGGTTGAAACATTTGACTTAGGGTCAAAGCCAAGACCTTTGATATAACCATAATGTGTACTAACCATGATATTGTAAATGTCTTCTACATCGACCTCATTCCCTTCAAATATTGATTTCTGTAACCACTCTTGCATCTTATTCTAAAATTAAAAAAGAAAATTCAATATTCAATACAAATATTATTAGTTAGTTCTACATAAATAAATAAACTAAAAATTTATGCAATTTTTTTTACTTATATAGTTATTTTCCGCTTCTTCTGACTTCCACCCTTGACCTTCTTTACAGTGAGTGGCTTTTTATATTGTGACCCTATCATACACTTGTCCATATAGTTCCTTCTTTTTCCATTTTATGAAAGAAAACTAAAAGACACAATAAATAATATAGTGTTTCTCGATATAGTTATAACTTGTAAATAAAGATCTTACATATTCATTTTGGATGACTACAGATGATTTGGACCCTTGATTTTGAGGTGCTTTCATTTATCCTCTATTGACCTTTGCCTTTTCACATCTTTCCTAAATAACAAAAACAGAGTAGGTAGTTATTAAATCATCTAACAAGATTAATTGAAGCAAATGTGAAAGGAAAGAAAACAAACCTCAACTTTAAGAGAAGCCCAATAATCACACAAATTATTCCAATTTTCTTAAGATATTCATTTTGAACATGTCTCCTTGCCTCCGCATCAGAAGGAAAAAATTTATAAAAATGATTCAATCTATAATAACGATCCTTAGTAATTTTGTTTAACAAAGAAGTCACGAAGTTTGAAACATCAGGATTCTCGATATCGACAATATTCAATTTCATTTGTGAATAATAAGTAAAATTGTAATTCATCTTAAAATAAGTGAATCAATATTGCATATAGTTAAATAAATTGATAAATTACCACAACTTTATCTAAAGCATTTTCAAGCAAGTTATCTTCCTTCAAGTCCTTAGCATGCTTCAGTCAAGGTAATTATGTTCTCGTTATAACCTCCAATTGACTTGACAATTTTACATATTGGATCTTGTCTATAGGATGATTTTGTGAAGTTTCAATATGTATCGACAACTTACTATTCATTGCAACGTTTATTCGTTACAATTCATAACCTCTAGTTATACCTCCACATCTTTTTTTAATATTAACATTAGAACATAATAACAAATCAATAATAATAAGAAAATAAGCATTAAAAATCTAAAAATATATTTGAGCGTAAGTCTATTTGTAGGTGTTAAAGATTAACAAACATGTAGATCCCTCTATACTAGTTGATTCATTATTGTTTAAGGAAGATGAGGTTGTTCCTCACTAATTTTATTGGTGGTTGAGGTCGAATGATATTGTTGGCTAGGAATTGATTGATCTGGTTAAAGTTGCAGATCTCTTTTTTCTACAATTTTGATATCTGCCACCTTTATCCCTTTGTTTCTATCAGGTGTCATTATATTAGATATCTATAAAAAATATAATTTTATTAACATCACAATACATCCAATCATCATTAAAAAAGACATTCAATAATTAACATTAATTACATTAACATAACCCAATCATCAACAATCTGCATTAACATAACTTAATCATCAACAATCCGCATTAACATAAGTCAACCATCAATAATCCACATTAATATAACTCAATCATCAACAATCTGCATTAACATAAATCAAACATCAACAACATGCATTAACATAATTCAATCATTAAAAATCCACATTACATAACTCAATCATCAACAATATGCATTAACATAACTCAATCATCAACAATCCGCATTAACATAAGTCAATCATCAACAATACACATTAACATAACTCAATCATCAATAATCTGCATTAATATAAGCCAATTATAAAAAATATGCATTAACACATCTTAATCATCAACATTTTGTATTAATATAAGTCATCAAAAATAAGACCCAATATGTAGTAGTAGTAGTAGTAGTAGTAGTAGCAGTAGTAGCAGTAGCAGTAGTCATAGTAGTAGTAGCAGTGGCAGTGGTAGTAGTAGTAGTAGTAGGTAGTAGTAGTAGCAGAGGTAGTAGCAGTAGGTAGTAGCAGCAGCAGCAGCAGCAGCAGCAGCAGCAGGAGTAGTAGTAGTAGTAGTAGTAGTAGTAGTAGTAGTAGTAGTAGTAGTAGTAG
>JAOSBM010000204.1:18499599-18509727 GCA_027568955.1 Erythroxylum tenue | reverse complement strand
TAATCCAATTCAAATGTCCATATAACAAAATGCCATGATTTCAATTCAATGGCATACAATTCATATCAAAATGTCAAACATTCATTCATGCATAACATGGCATAATCACATTTCTATGGTTTTACCATCATGATATACATCATATCACATAACAAGTATTCAAACAAGTCACATTCAATGCACATACCAGCATTTTTTCCCATTTTGCACAAAAACCATAAATAATTTACCCACCTTATAACCTTGCAAATTCCAAAATTAATGGCTTCCTTCTTCTTTCCCTTGAGTAGGCTCTTGATTGCCTAAACACAAACAAAATTCCATTAATTTCAATTTAATGGAAAAATCCCAATTTTTCCTAATTCTCAACAAAACCTTAATCTAACCTACCCATGAATCAAATAGGTTAGAAAACTTCCAACCTAGCTTAGAAACCCCAAAAACCCTATTGATTTCATCATCATCTTCCTCCTTCAACCAATCTCACACAAACCACTTTCTCTCTCTAGATTTTCTCCTTTCACAAAATCCTAACCATTTCTTACCAAAGCATGAAGAAGATGATAAACTTACCTTAGAAACCTTGATTCTTCCTCCTTTCCACGAATTTCTTCCCTTTTTCCTTGAATTTTTCTTCTCTTTTTCTCTTCTTTTCTTCTTTTCTTCTCCTCCCCCATGACACTCTCTCTCCTCTCTTCTCTTCCACGACAACTCCTCTTCCTCTCTTCTAATTTTTACTCTTCATTCCTCTTCTTTTTCCCATTATACCCTCACTTATAAGCCCCTTTCCAAAAATACCCCTCCTTATACTTCTAACCTCCATTAACTAACCTAATCCCACTTAATTCTAACTTAATTCTAATTTACCCTAACTCTTCATTTAATTCCCAATTTCTAATTCTTTCCCCCAATTCTAATTAATGGTCCAATTCTAAACTAAAAAAAAATTGAACCACTAAACAAACACATTTGACCAATTAAGCAATAGGAAGGAAATTCAAAATCCAACAGGATCATCTATAAGAGATCAAACTCATTCCACATATAGTAAATACTTATGTAATTCATACATCTACTCATCAATGATTCAAACAAAACCTAAATATAAATACATAGACTGGAAGAACTTAAAAACTCATTAATGATTATAAGAATATTCTAAACAACAACACAAAATGAAGACCTCCTTTGTATTCACACAAAACCCAAACACAAATACTCGTACTATTAAAGAAAAACATATGGTAGACATTAGTTGAACTACTTACCTGAATAGACAGACAACCACAGACTACAATGAAGAAGGATGAGGTTAGATGATTAGTGACACTCTTCAACACAAAATAGGGCCTGCAAAAAAGAAATTTTCATATTTAATATAATACACTTGTAAACACAAAATAAAGACATTATACCTCCTTCATAAAGTTCAAACACTTTAAATTGACATGTCCTCATAAGAAATCACCCATTTAAACAAATGTTGGAAATTTTGGTGAGGTACTCTCATCATCGTCTTTTGAAATTGAACATACCATAAGCTTGAAAATCATCTAATCTCCACTGCTTAAATGGATATGTATGTATAAGAAAAAGTAAAAAGTCTTTGAACATGGTTGTAATAAGGCCATAGGGATAAATAGGTTAATAAAGAAAAGGGAATAGGAGAAAAAATATTAATAGTTAGTAGAGAAAGAGCAAATAAATCAATAGATATATCCATAAATTAATCTACTAAGATCAATAGATATTTCCGTATATTACTCCACTAACTCCCTATATCTTTGCAACAACCTATTTTCCTTCATTCTTTTCAAATAAAAGAATCCACATCAATTAATTTTCAATGATTATCCTTTTTCTTATTTTTGTTTTTCTTTTCTTTTTTATTTTATTTGGCATGAATTTCCCTTTTATATTGCCTTTTTCTTAAAAGTCACCATCTCATATAAACTTATTTTTTTGCATACCATACCCAACAACCATATCAAATCATAAATAAAAACTCCACTAATTATGAAATAAGGTGCAATTGTTTTTATTTTAGGTTCAAGGTTCTTTAGAAAAGGGTTACAAGAAAAAGGCTAAAATATATAATAGGCTCAAAAAGGTTCACTAATGCATTAACCTATAAAAGATAGGGAATTTTGATAAAACTTCCTAAGTTAGAGGATGTGAACACAATTAAGGTTGTACGCGATCCAATACAGTTTGAGATTTTAAAATTTATATATTCACTTCAAATATTAGGTATTTTAAAAATTGAATTGCCATAATCATATTTAAAGTAAAAATATTTTGTTCTATATTATATTAAAATATGGTATAATACAATTTAGAGATTAAGTCCTTTTAAGATAATATATAACATATCTAAACTAATCGATCACATAACCTTCTCAAACATAAATTACGAAAACATAAATGACAAGTTCTTCATTATTAAAACATCTTAATTTACACAATTATTTTTTTTCTTTTAAAAAGCAAGCGAAAGATAGTTAACAACTAAAAAGAATTAAAGAATCAAATTTTACGTGAGGACTGAAGACCTCTTAAAGACCTTTTATATGCCATACATTTTACTAATTAGTATTAACTACAAATATGTAAATAAGAAGACCAATTAGTCAAGTTAGAGTTGCCATCGAGATGAAGGCCAAACACCATACAATTGTTTTTTTTTTTGGAAATTGAATAAAATTTCATTACTTATAACAAAACTATCCCAACAATATAATGATATCACAAAACTAATGCTTTTAGCACGATACAAGTAGCAAGAATATATTCAGAGAGCTACAAGTTCCATTTGTTCTTTATTCCTAACTATTGTGTTAAAATCTCAAACTTCCTAACTATTAACAATTAATCTCAACATAGAATTATGTATACACTCAGAAACTAAAATAAAAATAGATAGAAATAGAAAAATTAAACATAATACACTCAGAAAAATAACTAATTTCTCATTTTTTAGAAAAACAACATAGGATTTTCTTCAGTAGGACATTTTATCAAACAATTCATAGGCAACCTGAATTCATCTCTATCTAATAACAAAACCACTTTATTTTTTCATTTTTCACCAACAAAAAAATGTTAAAACACATTATTCACCAACCACAGCTCAAAAAACACACAATGTTGCAATGCACAATACTCAAACTGTCGTTCATAAACCCATCCACAACCAAATCGATGTTTACATACTACTAACCTCGACTTAACTGAAGAGGATGGACGATGGATGAGAGAAAAACAGTATATGTGGACGATGGACGATGGACGAAAGAATATCTTTATGAACCATGAAATGGGCAATAGAGACGTACGTTATCAATATGGCATATATGGGCACCCTTCCCATACATGCATGAACGTGGAGTTGACCACAAATTACTACAAAGATTATAATTACATGGCCACCTATGAAGGATAATAAGTTGTGAATAATGAATCCTTCTCCAATGTTTACAATCTAGGGAAGAGAAATGACTTAAATATTTTTAGAAGGAGCAAGGAGTAGGAGTATACAAAACTATGGGATCACTTAAGTTTTAAAAATGACATCAATTTTAATAATCACCACCTTTATAAAACTAGAGGATGGAAGAGATGCTCAAACAATGCATTTCTTCCATATATACAAAAACTAAATAACTTGTGAAAACTTGTATCTCAAGTGGGCAAACTTAAAAGATGTTGTAATCTAATTGTGCATCCATTAATAACTCGGAGGTATAAGTGAATGTTGATTTCCATTTTTATAAGGCCATGAATAAACCTCTTACCTTTGATAATAAACACTATAGGATGGATGTAATTAAATGTATTATATATGAAGTGCCTAAATTTCTTTATGATGATCCTTTTAAAAAATGTACAACATTATAACTTAATGATAAAGAGAAAGGTGGTGAATTTGAGGAATAAGCTTTTATAATGGATGGAATGGGCAATAAGCCTTGATATCTTTGTAATTTTGAAAACTTAGAAGGAGGAATGTCTACACCCTTACCTTCTACCAAAGAAGCTCTTAACCTAAAGTTGAAGAAATTACTTCCTCATTGGCATTATGCAAACTTAAGAGATAACAACAATTGTCCTATTACATATTATGTTCTCTCAATTATGTGCAGGAAGGTAATCAAGCTCATTCCAGTGGAGATCCTAGATGAGTGAAGAGTTTGATTAAGAAGTTTATGTAAAATACTTCTAAAGAAGCATTTTTACAAGGTAGCTAAATGATTCAAACTTTAATTTTCTTTTATTTTTATTTTTAATGTCTTTATATTTAATTTTTGCTAATGCTTATCTTTTGTAAGAAAAGTTTTATGGAACGTCTTAGATTTTAACTCACCATCCTTAAATGGAATAAGGAGAGATTTACCTACCTTAATTGCCTCTTATGATTGAGTTTATTATCTTATTTATTTGATATTGAGGGAAATACCATGTTTGAGTGTATATGGTGGGATTAAGACTTCTTTTTTTCCTTATTTTTGTGTTATAACTAACATGTTTTCTTTTTTGTTTTTTTTATACATATTTTAAGTTGATTTTTATATGTTAATTCGTGCATACATATCATTTTCAGTAAGCCAAATGTCAAGGGGTTCATAAGCAAATCAACATCGATCTACATTATGGGATATGTGGTTGACCTATTTCATGAGTTGGTCAACATTGTAATAACTGCAAGTGCACGGTATAGCTGTAGCTAGTATCGACAAGTACGAGTCAATCCCGCGAAGACTATGAATACTAGTACTTACCTTTCCCCTATTATCTAGCCTAAGGACTGATTTTAGATTTTTAATTAAAGAAAATAAAAATAAGCAAGTGAAATAAAATAGGAAACGAAATTGAAACAAAGAATTCAGGAAGCACTAGGAAATTATCGATATCAAGTCATTAGTACCTAGATTTCGAATCCCCCTAACCCTTAACTGATTGATCATTTTTCATAAAATTGTGTTGTTGATTAGTTGGACCGCGGAGATTCTTGAAGTATACTAGTAGTTGACCTTGAGTCTACTAACAACTAATCCTAAGGTTTCTAACCGAATTACTCAGGTAAAATTTTATAAGATCGCATTACTGTTTTATGAATCCTTCTATCAGGTTTGACCCTAATCTAAAAGATTTATGTCATCCTATCTCTAAGGTTGCAATCAACTCTTTCTAATTATTGTGGATCTATTCAATCCTAGGATTTCTCCATTGCTACTTTGACCTAGATACTAATGAAATAATTAGTTACACATTGTCGAATACGAAATCAAATACACATATATAGAAACTTGAATCGAAAACAACAGAATCATAATTCTAAATCTCCCTGATTATTCTCTACCAAATATTCTGACGATATAGATGCCTGATCTTGTATTCTAGTGGATCTGTCAATAAAATCTTCGCGTCTCTTGTTCTTCTAGCTCAAAATCACCTTTGAATTCGTCTATAGAACTTTTAGAATGATGCCTATTGCTTCCTTAGCCACCGAAAACATCTTTTTATATCAAAAGCTGGGAGGTTTCTGTGACTTACACAGTCTGGTACACAATCATGTAATAGACTATGTATGTCCAAAAATTCTAAAAATAGTGATTCTACACGACCTGAAAGAAGTGCACAGCCTAATACACAATCATGCATCACTTTTGTGCTTCGATTCTTCATTTTATACCATGTTTTTGTCCAAATTCTTCTCCTTTAAGTCCAAAAAGGCAATCATAACCTATAAACACACATTAAGTACCAAATATACAATAAAAGTATGTAATATCAATCAAAAATACATCAAATATGAGGTAAATTATGATCAATTATGCATCTATCAATATGCATTGGTTTACATACATAGTAATGAAAAGTTAGGATACATAAGCAAATTAGTGATAATATATGTAATGGTTTTAACAGTGGTCACAAAATATAGCAAAAGAATGAGTAACATAAGCAAATTGATGCTAGAGTAAAGTTGTGTCCTAATTATGTCACGTCCTGGACTTAACTATATATAAACTCGACTCAGATTTGCCCCTGCCAAAACCTTAACCCTCTATTCTATTCCACCTCTCAACATCCTAACCTCAAAATTTTTCACCCAATTTTTTTCTCTTAACATAAAATCTGACCATCTAAACACCAAATCCTTCCTTATAAAACAAAACTCAACTCCTAAAACGTTAAACCATCTACAAATCAATAAGTTTTTACATTTAGAAGAAAAATTACGAATTTTTCACTATAGGAGTTTTGGAGATATTGGGAATATATCCAAATAATATTCTTCGATTTCATGGTATTTATGCATTGAACTTAAGAATTTTTAGCTTGAGTTGGGTAAAATTTTAGATTGAGCTTACTAACTATCATAGAATATTGAAAAGTATTGACTTATGATTGTCAAAATTAACAAGGATTATGGAATAGTATGATTAATATTATGGGATTGTGTTGTTTTTTAAGTATTCAGAAGTTTAAGATGTTGTGTGTACTTGCAGAGTGAATAGAGTGAATTATAGTGAAGTGTTGGATTGTTTGAATTTATGATAAAGTATGGCCCCAAGATCAAAAGTGATAACTTAAAAAAAGAGGAGTCACGCCTTCTCTTCTTTGACACAACCTCCTTTAGGGGAAATTCCTAGGTGCAAATGAGGAATGGTATGATTTGAAATAATAATATGGTGACTAAAAAGACTATAAGTGATAATATAGAGAGAACCTTTAAAGTAATTTTCATAGTCTGAGGTCAAATGTCTTGTTAAATCTTTAGGGAGATTAATATCTAGAGTTTAGGAAGGAACTCTACACCAACATTGTTAATAAAGCTAAGCCCAAACTAATCAAGGAAAATTCCTAACTAAGAGGCATTAGAATTTTAGTTTCTAACGAAGTTATCTAATAGCATCTCAGTTTTCTGTTGGAGGTTAAAAGTTGAGATTTCAAAATAGTAGACCATCAAGTAATAATGAATGTGGTCAATGTATTGATGAGGTTTACGATGAGGGCTACTTTTTCCCACTGGAATGATGCATTTTTTATATAAGAACCTAGCCATATAACTCTGACCAGTGGCTTACATACCCAACCATAACGTATAGCCTCAATACAATGGATTGGATTAACTCTAGTAATTTTAGATTTATATCTACTAGACATCCTCTATAATGGTTTAGGCAATGCTTAAATAGTTAGAATATCATCCTTAATGATGCACTTTATCAGTAGTGTGGTTTGGCATAAGTCAAACGATAAGAATTTTATATTCCTAGTGTTGATTTAAAAACTATTGAAGAAGGAAGGAGTGGACCTTTATAGTGTTGGGATTGCAACAATTAAAGAGGCAAAATGCATTAATGATCATAAGATGAGGTTGTTCAGTTACACTTAAGAGAATAATAGGTTGATCAATTCAGGAAGATTAGATAGAAGATACGCAAACAACCCAAGGCAAGAAGAGGGGTAAGCAAACAATGATGAAGAGTTTGATGAGGAAGGAGAAAACATAGAAGTAATTGCAAGGTCATAGAGGGTAATAATATATCAAAGAAGCAATTGTAGGGCCATAGAGGGTAATAATGTAGTAGTTGGCAACATCCTTTAACATTCTTTCAAAAGAAATAGTTGTTTCATGCTAAGCTGGATATGATATGATCTTATCTTTAGTAACACTTATCACCTCCTTAGTTTCCTTGGTAACCTACATTCATGCATGCATGTAATTTATCTTTTCTTTTATGTTAGGATGTTTAGTTAATGTAATTGTTATCTTTCTTTTGTTTGTTTATTTTGTTGAATTTAAAGATATAGAAAATTGGATGTATTTTCTTATTTTTGAGCCTCCACAAATTTGGAGATTTTTTTTACAACTATGTATAGTAATTCATAATGGTGTTTCCCTTTCAAATAGTTACGTTTTCATAGAATTTTTTGGATCTTTCTTACTTTACTATTTATGTACAATAGTGGGGACAATATTTTTCAAAGTGTGGGGAGTGATATTAAAATGTATCTAGTTACATTTTAAGTTTTCAAAATTTTCAAAAAATATTTTTATGTTCTTAGCTTTCTTTTAAGTTTTATGTTTAGGTTCTTATTAATTACTTTAGGTTAAAAACATAAGAATATTGATTGATGTATTCTTTGCTTACAAAGATTTATCAATTTTAACCGCAAGTGCATGATATAGCTGTACCAACACAGGCACGTACAAGTCGATCTCACGAGGATTGTAAGTACTAATATTAACTTTTTTCCTATTATCTAACTGTCGAATCAAATTGTGGATTTAATTAAAAATTAAAGTAAACTCACTAAACTAAGATTGTAATAATAATAAACTTAGACAAAGGAAAATACTACGAAAAGTTGATATTAAGTAAATAGTACCTAGGTGATGAATCCCCCTAAGAATTCTTAAATATTAACCTTTATTATGCAATTAAATTATTGATTATTGAACCACAAAAATTCCTAGCTCATGTTAATATCTTTCTTAAGACTATTAACAATTAACCCTTCAATTGATTAACTGAAATCTCTTTCAAGTTAAAACCCCTAAGATTGCATTATTAATTTGTGAATTTCACAATTATGCTTAATCCTAATCTAGAAGATTTATATCATCCTATCTTTAGGTTTGCATGCAACTCCTTATAATTATGGTAGATCTATTTACGTAAAAGGATTTTTCAATCTCAATCATATGAAATCAGATAATGAACTAATATTTCGGATATATTAGATCAAGAGTGTAGCACATTATTGAATCACAATAAATCAATCAATAAAATTGCATTAAATAAAATATTAAATCATATTGCCATCCCAACTTAGGTTCATCATACCTAGGCACTAATAAAATTAGTTCCTAATCATATACAACTAAACCAATGAAAAATATTCAAAAGAACAAATATAAATCAAAGAAATCATATTCTAAAGCAACCTTTTGCCTCTAATGAATCTTCTTGCAATTTAGATTTAATGATGTTATTTATCAGATACTGTGACATAATCTTCATATTTTCCTCATCTTTTGATTAGAACTGCCTCTTTTCTGTGTTTATTACAACTCAAAAATGCTCTAAAATTCGCTTGCTCCTATTTTGCCTCTAATAATGTCCTTTTATAGAAAAAAAACTAAGGTTTTTAGGATTGTCCCCAATGTACACAATAAAAACATAGATGAATAAAACAAAAAAAAGTAAGAAAAGGTCATAATTGGTCTGCCCTGAATAATAAGAATTACAGGGTTCTAATTTTTAGGAAGGTTCTGATATTAGATACAATCATCCTTGCAAAATATAAACAAAAAGGGATAAAAAAGATAAAAGAAAATAACAATAAAAAAAATAAAGAAGAAACATGGAAATAAAGAAAACATAAAATAAAATAACATTGCATTAACATTTAAACAAAATAAAATACAAAGGGAAAAAAAAGAAAAATACACAAATAATAAGAAAAAGAAAAGATTAGATAAAACCAAACTTGAGCAATCCTCAATCTTGCTGTGATTCTAACATGTCTATCAACAGAGGGTCCTTGGGGTCGTACAACCTCAAACTAGGGAAGAGTTAAAGATGATGTACCCAGTCCAGATGGTGGAGGTTGAAATGTCATCCCTTCATGGCTTCTCATTTGCATCAATAAGTCTCCCATCCATCTATTATAGGCCTCGATATGCCCTATCCGCTCCACGATCTTTGCCTGCTATACTATGATAGTATGTTGAGTACCCAGGTTTTGCTCCATGTGTTTCTCCAGCTAAGCTATCTTTATTTGGTCTAGGTGTGGTATCCGCCCTCCTCATATGCGACCCCTCCCTTCTGGGATGGAGATGAGGGCGGCTGCGGTTGCTACTCAACTATATATGGTGAAAGCGATCTAGAAGGGGGGGTTGAATAGATCAATTAACTTTTTCGCGGATTTCTACAATCAAACAAACAGTTAATACACAAACAATCAGAATAAAATAATTTAAACAGAGATAGTAAGAAAGAATGGCAAACACTGTTTTATAGAGGTTCGGTGCTACGACCTACGTCCTCTACCTAAGCTCCCACTTAGGATTTGGCAAACCACTTTACTGTACACTTTTTAGTTCAGTGTGAA
>JAOSBM010000204.1:18488948-18499499 GCA_027568955.1 Erythroxylum tenue | reverse complement strand
AAATAGAAGATAAACATCAATCTTTGCAATCTCAATTCATAATCTTTTATGATAAACATCTTGTGCACGATTAAACCGTGTCTGTCTCTTGAACTTTAGAAAAACTCACTTATTTTTTAATATCTCTATCTCTTTGAAAATTGTAGATTTATAATATCACTTGTAATTTCATTGGACCTTTAATTAAAATCCTGAAATAATTTATTAACCATTTCTATACATTTTATAATTATCAAAACATAAAGGGAATTTATTTGTCAACCACCATTGATCCAACATATGGCTCTCTGTCTCCTCCTGATGTGGTTGACTTATCGAGAATCCCAATTAGGCAATAGACTAGATGTCACTCGTAGGTTTCCACCTTCTAAGTACCATTGAAGACCCCCATTTGTCGTGCAAGCCTCATCATATAAGGTCCAACACAAATCATCCCGACCCTCTTTTCCTTACTCTGACATCAAATGAATTGGGCTACTGCATGCCCCAGATGTATTGACATTTGCTCAGTCATGCTCTATAGGTAGAACATGTCTAGATTTTCGACAACTCCATAATTGTCACCCTGACTGTTCAATGTATGACTCAGAATACCATGTATATATCTTAGTGTGGGATGTTGTAGTATCGACACCTTTAATTTACTAGCGTCGTAGTCTTCCTTCATGTTAATCATACACCAGAAGTTTTGAGGAGACAATCCATAAGGAAAGTCTGTCCATAGTGCGGTGTATTCCGATGTCCCAACAAACTCCCTACTTGTAAAGACCCATCATGATGGAGAATTTCAAATAGCTCATCCGGACCATCTCTCCCATCATCCAGAAGTAGATCATGTTTGGTCAATCCCCATTGTAGCTGTCTCTCTCCACGAAGAACGGGGAGAGCATCTCAAGCATCAGGTCCCAATATGAAGGCTCCATGATCTCAAAGAATCGGGACCACGTTCCAGCGTTAACAAGGTCCTAAACATGTTGAACTAAACCAATCCGCTTCAGTGGCTCCCAGTTAATGCATCTACTAGTCCCAAATTTTGTCTTTGAGTCGTTGGTATTGTTCCTGTTGGGCTCCAACATTGAATAACAACATGTGTAGCTACTCTGGGGGTTGGGCTATATTGAAAGGCTCGTGTTGTAGGCGAGCTTCAGTCGGATCTCTAAAAGACCCTTTTCCTTGTTGTCTCTTTCTTGAGATCTTGTGCCTACATTTCATATTTCTAGATTGCCAAAGTTGTTTTAATTGATAATTTGACTCGTATAAGTTTTACTTAGCCTAATTATCCATAAGCTAAAACGCAAACGAGGGGAAAGCATGATCATGATTTTGAACCCCTGCTGAGTCAAAATGACTAACAAAGTGTAGCGGGGAAAAAAGTGCATATTCCTTGTCTGATCTATTGTACCACGAAGTGAGTAAATGGAAAAGGTGAATTGACCTCTCGCAACCAAATGAAAGTAATGTGTAGCCAATCAAGTAGGAGTATATGAGTACTTTTAGCGTCCAGTTTTGTGCTTCATTTGTCTCCTCTAGCATCCAGAGAATGCAAGCATCCTGGATTCAAAACTTACGACTCGACGGTTCAATTGCTGAAATGAACTTTTCTCCCACATTATAATGAGACCTCTGAAGGAATATGGGTAGTTTGTGGATAGTTACGAGAATTGATATGAAATTTAATTAAATATAAAAAACAGACACGAAGTGATATTGTAGAATATTTATTTTATGAACTAACTGTTATCATCACTTTTAAATGTGAATTGTAAATTTGAAACAATAAATTCATACTTACTCCTAGCTCTTCTATATGTGTTATGTTAATCTTGTGTAATGATTTTACGTGGATCCTGTATGTTTTTCTATATCAGTCCTGCCACGTACAATGACTTGAATCTCTCTATTTCACTTTTAATATAGATGTATAGATATAAAGCTACCATTTGCTACAGATAGCTTCTTTTGGAATGAGTAGACAATCCTGAAAAAAGAATGTCTGGTCCCTGACACCCGCACTTGGATAGCTATAAACTTTCCTCAAGTATAAATGTACATGAGAAATCAAAAGAAATTTCCACCCCTGGACCTCCTACCTTCATGGCAAGGTGCCTTTTGCTGGTACGGGCTTCACAAAAGAGAAGTCATCTTCATTACTTGTTTCTTCCTGATGACGTGTTTCTATTACTTCAGTTGCTTGATCATCATTGTCCACACTTTTAATTAAGTCCTCGGTTGCTGAAGAAAGTGATAATGGTTCAGCTTCCATATCAGACATTTCTTGATCTTCATATCCGAATGACCGAGTTGAGTGCCCTGTAGTTTTGAAACGTTGCAGTTTTTGTCTTGAAGAGTGCACTGTTGAAGCATTCGGGCTAATACTTCCACCCAAGGTTACATTTGAGGACTTTCCTCCTTTCCCCTGTCTCTTTTTTGCAGCCATGTGCCACTTCTTAAGAGCCCTTGACGTTTGCTCATCGAAGATTGATTTCTTCATAGACGAACCCATCTGTTGGACGATCACAACTCAGTAATGTTAAAGAGTACAAGCTGCAGAATAATGATAGTTAAGTAGAATCAATCCTTTTTTAACTATGATCTTAATTTTTCATTTTCAGAAATGTGGAACATTTAAGTTTTTGCATGATACTGAAGCTAGTGTCGTCATTCCTAGAAATAGCGAGAACGTTTTATGTTTCCTTTTTCCTCTTATTGGACAACAAGGTGGTAACCTTCAGGTTCCTTATAGCACTTGCTCGGGCATGTTCTTTAATGAGGACGAATTTTCAATTTTTAATGACTTCTGAAAATGCTTGATTAGAAAACCGCTGTATGCAAAAGATGACAGGTACCTGGGTTATAAGTGCATATAGTGGAAGAGTTATGTAACTGCACAGAAGCAGAACACCAACCCTGCAAAACCCAAAGAGTTTACCCATTTAAGGCTTTGCAATTTACCATCAAATGTTTGATATCCTATGAAACTGCCAGATTGGGTGATGAATACCTTATATTATGCCATTAGGTGATGAATTCTTACATATCAAGTTTATATTGGACACCAGAAGTGATATCCTGACAGAAAAATTTTATGGGCAGTGAAAAGAATATGAAAACTTACCCTAAAGCAACTTTTACTATTGCAAGCTTGAAGTTAGCATGGAAGCAAGATTTCAACCCAAATGAATACTGCAAAAAGAAAAGGAAAAAAAACTGTGTCATGCATATGAAGAAATGAGTAGTTGTGAAGTTTTCTAACTGAAACAGATAGTGTGAGAACAATCCGTTACCCATATCCACAAGAAATAGGTTATCTGGAATGCATTCTGCAAGCCAAAAAGGAGAAATTTATTGTTTGCTGGCATAAATAAGAGATGAAGTCTTACGGTAAATACTCCAAAGAAGGATTGTATATATGTACGATTGACTTGTTAGAATTAATTATCTGTTACCAAAATTTAAAGAAAAACATAACACTAACATCAAAGCAGAGACAGGAAGAAACTTCAGATCACAAAACGATTATTCACTTTGATAACAGCTCATATACATGAAGATTGTCACAAGCAGCAGTATATAAGACATTTCCCTTCATGCCTTTCAAGTACCCCAAAACATAGCAACAGAAAACTAACCAAGATCTGGAAATCTTAATCTAATCATTGCCCTGTGCCATCATTTTGGAAATGAGTTTTACAATACCTGAAATAAAGCAAAGTGGATAAGATAAAGAACTAGTTGAGGTTGACCGAACCAGAAGTATTTGTCTGAGCCCTGCACAAGAGGCATCCCCTGCACAACTGCATGTCTCTCTGTCATTTCAAGGGCCATCTTAGTCAAAATTGCCTGAAGCTTTGTACCAACAGCTAAAATTATCTGCAAACAGTTGAATGTCAGGACATTGTTTTATCTAGTTAATATGGAAAAAGGATGTTAAGAACAGATCTTACAATGACAGGGATAGTTGAAGCCCAAAATAATGCTTGCCATCCTAGGAAAGATACAACAAATTAATAGAATTTACTATCTTCTACTCATCTTGTTAAGTGTATATAGTTCTACCTATCAGAAATAAAGAAAAAGATACAGAAAGAAGGAGCTTCCCTGACCTTTAACATTGAGAAGCAAAAAGATAACAAATGATGCCCATAAAACAGGACTGCAACAATATAACAAAGTAAGGACAAATATCTGAAGTAATCAAATGTATGACAACTTTTCAAAGAGAAAAGTATGAAATGAGTAGTAGCTATCAACCTGATAACTAACTGTTACCTGACCCCGACAACTACCTTGAAATCATCCTCTAATGACCTCTTGATGTACTTTTGGAAGTTAAATTTACTTCCAGGAGCTAGGTGGACCTACAAAACAACAAAAATGGGATTTCAAAAAGGGACTGACATGTTCAACATTAAGAGACTACTATTTACAATTTTGAAGACCCACGCTGATGAACCCGTTGCGCAATGTTAAATAATCAGCCTTGGCAACAGACCTGAAAAATTGTCGAAAAAAGCATCCCTGCAATAGAAACATGCAGTTATATTCTTTGAAGGAAGTCATTCTGCAATTTTTATTGTTAATGTTTCTCTTTATTCATCAAGGCTTCTTCATATGTCAGATAAAGCCACTAAATATTTGGTCAATTGCACTTCCTATATTAAGCAAATAAAATATATGAAGAAAGAAAAAACAATTTAGGGAAGTTCTTACAATATAGAAGAAGAACGGAATTCTAGTCCAGAAACTAGTGTGCGCTCTCACAAAAGATGTCTCATGAGTAAGCCTGAATCTTGAAGGATCTGTACATCCAACAATTCGAAGAATTTAGAAGGTCTGCTAAGAAATAAATTTGTGAAGTTCTGTGAGTGAGACTCAATTTCATTGTCACAAACTTCAATATTATAAGCATGAGAAAATATACCATTTGAGAACTCATAATCCTGGGATGAAGTCTCCTTCTCCCACTCCTTCCAGCCACGAATCTGCACAAAATAACTTTGATCAATAGCTAAGCATCATCATCTATGAAACTTTTCACAAATTAACAAGAAATTTCAGGATTAGTGCATTGTTTTGTGAAAAATTTTATGGAGAAAAAATCATAGTTTTTTTTTTCCCTTTCCAGCAATGAATTACAGTTGTCCTGTCTATTATGCAAGTATAGGCGGCACAACAGATGAGCAGTTTTGTCAAAAAGAATATTCCAACCTTTAGCCTCCCAAGCATCATAGTAGTTAAGCTGTATATCACGTGAAAGACTGCTAAGAAGAATATGAGGATGTGTAATTGATGCAACCCTTCAGCGGTTATAATTGGTTCATAGCCCTGTGAGACAAGAAACAGTATTTCTAAGTAACATAGAATTGCATATTGGTAAAAGCTCTCACCGAATTCAAGATTCTACTCAATCCTCTGTCCAAGCACATTAGTCAAATATTGCATGACTAGATTCTATTAGGACATAAATCTTTCACTAATGATGAAAAATAGATACAGTTTAGGTCAAATATTAAAGCTACGTCTCTTGGGCATCAAAATAAGAAGTTAAGAATTCTGAGCATGAAAAACAGTAACAACTGTTCTTTTACTTACTGTGGCTTCAAAAGAAAGATACGGGGCAAATTTCATATGCTTAAAATTAATAATTACATCAATACCTTAAAAATAGCCATGAAGTAGACCTTGCCAACAAAAGACATAGGGTAAGTATCTTATGTCCAAATACACTCTCATCCCATTCCAGTGTAAAAAATATGTACTGTAAATTAGTTTGCGTGGCACTGATGTATCTATGCATCTATATATACAAACACATATTTATCCGCTTAGAAATATGAAAATTAGTTTTTTGCGGATATATTCATTGTCATCAACACATGCAACTTTCAATAGTACAATAGGATGCTCATCTTACTAAAAATTCAGTGCTTATCGCACCAATCAGTGAAGTACTTACTGTTCTGCACCGGACAACGGACTCAGCACCAGCCAGAAATCTATGTTCATACATCAATAATCTCCGACGATGTTCCTCTTGAGTAGAAGAGGTTCTAGTCCTCCGACATGGTAACATTGTGTCTGCAACCTTAATTGGAAGACAGATTTTGGCAATGTAGGTCTGCCCAAAAGTCAGGAGCAGTGAAATGAAACCTAGAATCATTAGCTCTGCAGAAACAAAATTGACTTCAGATATTGCTAATTATTCATCTTTACTGGAAAAGCAACTAAGAATACAATTGATGAAGTCAATAAACTCCCGACACCCACCATTATGCTTATCGTGATTATCCAGGAAGAATGCTACTTACCAGCTTTAACCTTTTCCAAGGCTTCAAGTAGAGCTTTCTTATGCCTTTCATGGAACCACTGAGAAATTTAGAAGACACTAGTTAGGAATAAAAAAAGAGGAAAACCCACAAGCATAATAGAAAATTGACTGAACGCCATATGATTCTCCTATCAGATTTAGAAGAATAAGAGGCAAATCAAGATAAATGAATAAGAACTTGTGACAAGCGTTGTCATTTTTTTTCTCTGGTAAATGATTGTAGATGGTCTAACCCAAAAACGAAAGAGTAATCAGAATGAATAAAAAGTTAAAAACTGACGAGGACTAGAATTGAAGTATGGAAAACAGAGGAAAGCATAGCATAGCAGTAGACTTTACAGAAACATAGATTAAGGAGATAAAGAAAGGAGTATACCTCTGCAAGCTTGTGAAGAAGCAACTCCAAGAGAAGAGACAAGATTATAAAAACAGCACAAACACTCGCTACTGCCCATGTTGGTGTCTGATCCAGCTTCCTGGGAGACTCACTGCTGCTGCTGCTTTCGCTTGCTCCCGTAACCACCATAGCTCCGCCATTCACAACAACCACCACCATCACCATCCATGTTAAGCGCAATACCAACTTCATATCTGAGTTTGTACTTTACAAGTGTCTAAGCTTATATTCAGCTACAAAAACACGCAGACGCGTAGATCAACGAGTCTAAACTCAAAATCTGCTGTAATGCAATACACCAAAAAAGAGAAAAAAGAAGGCTGTGTGAAATGGCGTAAGAAAGAAAAGAAGAAAGCGCGCATTTAGTGCGGAGTTAATTGAGGAATTAATTAGAGGGAGAGGAACTACGTCCAAAAAGGAGTAAACAACAAGAACAGCGATGCTATTATGAAGATCTTTGGGACATGGTAACGGTTGTGGCAGGTCAACTCTTCTCAGCTGACGTATTTAACTCTTACATATCTATTATCAATTATTTTTTGTAATAAAGATATTATTATTATTATAACACAGTAGTTGCTTTGTTAAAATAATGGACAGTAAAAGAAGACAAAGCCTTATAACATATAAAATAAAAAATATGAGAAAAAAAGAGACGTCTGTTTTAATATAATTTTAGTAATTTATTTTTTTGTAGCTCATGAGGTATTTTAGGGAACAAGATCTTCTGTCCAGTTTTATGGTGTTTTATTGTATCCAGTAAATCTCAGTCATTAATTTATGTGGGTCCCGTGTAGGCTCCACATAAATTAAAGTGGAGCCCGCATAAATGAATGGCTGAGATTCACTGGACACAATAAGACACCATAAAATTGGACAGGAGATCTGAACTCGTATTTTAGGAAGGTCTCAACTATAGGAAGATATCTTTAAGTCATCTATACCTAGACTAATCCTCGCTGGATAGGTCCCTTTCGAAAAGTAAAGCTCAGACCTTAAATTTTAAATAGCTACATATATGAAAAGAGTATAAACTCACGAGTTCACTTAAATCAGAAAAATTCCTTACCAACTCACCTACGGTTGGGTTGCATTTTTTAAGTTTTAATGACATAATAAATCTAAAAAATAAAACTAGTTGCCTCTATATTTTTTAGGGTGGCAGCTCCTTGACGATAAATGGAACAGAGAGGGATTGACGGCCCCTGTTCCTCACCTTTCCAACAACCCCACTACTTTTTTCATGTCAGAAATTCCTTGTTGTTCTCGTTGGTTAAACATGGCACGATGATTTCGCTTTCTCTTTTCTTTAGATAAATCTTAGGAAAAGCAGATCAGATCAGACCAGAACCATTGAAATATGACAAATACAAAACTTAATTACGGGAAGGGGCAAATGATACATGCATTATGAATGGTAGGCGAACAAAGACATTATAATTATGAATGGTTGGGAGTTGGAACGACAGATAGGGTGGTTTTGGTATAGTAGAGACATATAGGTCATCAAGGAAAGAGTCCAATGGGCCAAATTTAGGGTGGTTTTGGTATAGTAGAGACATATAGGCCATCAAGGAAAGAGTCCAATGGGCCAAATTCAGATATCTGCTCCGCCCAAGGTATTAAAAATAGTTAAAACAGGGTCCTTCTCCGATATTCCAGAAGAGAAGACAAGCTCATGGTAGAAAACCTACGACTAAGAATCTGCTTAAGCATTAGGACCCACCACGTCAGACTCAGAGACAAAAAAACTATTTTTTTACACATAATAGAATTTCTATTTTTTTTTAGTCAAATAGAATTTCTAGTTAGATTATTTTAAATCTACCTTTGAGACAGAGAAGAGGAGGATACAAACTACTCTCTGAGCATCACAGCAAGCAATTGCCAGGTAAGGTTTGTGGAGAATGATAAAAGAAGTTTTATCATTCTCTAATATATTAAATTTATAGAAATGAAGCAATTTTAAAGCTACGACAGGTAAATGTCTAATTTATCAGTTTTTTTTTTACAAAGGAAAGAAACCAAAATTACACAAACATCCTAATTATCGCAGCGTCTGCGGTACAAAACTCCATGTTGATCACGGCATATGAATTTATAAGTATTGATCTCACCTAATTTCAAAACCTAAACCTCTAAGTAGAAAACGCATTTTTGTCCTTCAATGTTTCCTTAAGTTCACTTCCATTTCTAAATCAAAATTTTTATCAAATTACTCCCAAATTCTGTATAAAAAAATTAAACTTTATTTTCTTCACCAATCAAAGAGTGATTAAAATGTACTGATTTTTTAATATGTGACAAATTTTACTATTTATTGTTAGTTAAATTACGTTCATGTCCTCTATTGTAATTTGAAAAGTTTAAATAATTTTGACAAATGGTATAAATTTATCCCTAAACTAATATTTTTAGTTTATTCTTTTATAATTTTATTTAATAAACTAATATAATTTATTGTATAGATTAACTAAGTTTATATTTTATAAGAGTAAGTAAATTTTTATATACCAATTATTTAATAAAAATGGCAATTATGACATATTATTGTAACTAAAAAATTATTATTTTCCATAATTTTCACATATTAAAAATTTTATGTCTTACATATAGATTAAATATAAGCAAAATTAATTATTTAAAATGTAATTTAACCAATAATTGCATATGAGAATAAAAGGTGGGAAACTTTTTTTTCATGTATAGATTGGCCTTACTTTATACATATATTAAAATTTTTATCTATGAAAAATAACAAATTTAAATAAAATTTTCATATCAAAATTTGCAAATACAAGTGCAATAATAATAATAATAAGTGTTACACTTCTAACATTAGTATTTTTAAAATATTAATAACAATAAATTTATAATTAATTGATAAGTTACTAAATTTTGAGTTATTAATTTAATGTAAGAATATTGATCAGTATATATGTTGCATTCACTAATTAATTAATTATATTACATTGCATATTTGAATTGCATTAAATAGATAACAATGTGGATGCAGTTTTACATATTAAAATGAATCATTACATATGTATGTATCATACAAAAAATACATATGAATATTTGAGATCAAATAAAAGAACTTAATTTATAGTGTTTTAAATAATGCTATAGAGATAAATAAAAAAAATTTTATTAAAAAATTTTGAATGTTATATATTTTAATAATTGCACACAATAATATTAACAAACATTTATTTATTATATTCATTAATTATTTTCATTAAATAAATAATATTTTGATATATAATAATTGCATGTGTAAGCATCATAGGAAGAGTAGAAATAAAGAATTATAATTATTCAAGTTTTTTTTCTTATAACTATTTATCTCTTTAAACCCTTTTTACCAAAAATACATTTATTAATTTATGATTTTTAGTTGATCATGCACAAATGGGCACTTGAAGTCAAAGGTTGAAGACCTAAATAGGTTTCTTTCTATAATTTTTAGCCATTCAAAGTTACAGAAATGAATTGATATTTAATTTAACAGAGGTGAATCATTAATGTTAAAAAAGTTCATTAGGTTCATCAATATCAAATTAAGCCCTACTTTTGCACAACAAACACTTAGGTATCATTTGATTCTGCCTACGGTTTTTTTTTGTAATTTTCAGTTTTTTTTTAATTTTTTGTTTCTGTTTTTCTTTCAAATAAAAACAAAAACCTGTTTAGTTGTTAATGTTAATATAGTCATATTTTTATCACTGATAAAATTTAAAGATAAATTATTTTTAATTAAATAAATTTATTTAATCTCTTATATAATATTTATTAACAAATTTTTAATAAAATTATGTTATTTTAA
>JAOSBM010000204.1:18355387-18366514 GCA_027568955.1 Erythroxylum tenue | reverse complement strand
TTTCTAACAAAAAGTCGAGACATGTATGTAGTGAATTTGTTTTGTTGTGCTTCAAGATGCTGCCCAGAGAGGAAGTCACCGTCACCGTTATCATCATCGCCGCTCTCCGCTGACCCCACAACTGACTCAACCGGAGAGCTGAGAGTTGAAAGCAGAAGAAGAGTGCAAGATTGTGTTGCTTTTCGCTGCAGAGAGAAGGGAGAGAGAAGAAACCAGAGAAAAAAACTAGAGAAGAAGAAACGTCAGAGTATAAACCAACTGGTGGGAAATGAAATGAAGGCGCGAGGAGAAAATGTTTAATTTTAAATAACCTTCTGCGACGTTTTGTTTAATAAAACATCACAATTTTTATTTGGCGACGTAGAGGTTTGATTTTGTCTAAATCTCCTTTATTGTATTCTATCAAATATTCTTGCGTTGTAGAGGTTTGAATTTGTATTTCAATGGATCTTTCGATGAATTCCTCATGTTTTCCACTTCCTTGGACCAAAATTGCCCCTTGAGAACGATCTCCATATCTGGAATCACCTCCCGAAGTCTCCTCCCTTCTTTAGAGGTAGACCATGTCCTTTAATATTAAAATTTAGGTTTTTGGGCATGCATCAAACTGTGTATAACCAAAATATCTGAAAGTCATGAATCTGCATGACTTAGGAGATGTGCACGGGCATATGCACAACTGTGCATCCCTTCTATTTGTCAAATCTTTGTTTTATGCTACATTTTTGTCCTAATTCTTCTCTTTTAAGTCTGTGAAGGCAATTATACTCTGTATACACACTTGGAAGGCATTAAGTACCAAATATATGATGAAAGTATAAAATATTAAGCCAAAATGCATCAAATATAAGGTATAAGTATGATCAATTATGCATCTATCAATTTCATAATGCATTTTGCATAATTACGTCATTTTGGTAGTATATTGAATTTGCATATATTTGTAGTATAATTACAAATTAAGATATTGGTTTTTAGTATGGGTTTGTTTAAAGAATGGCTAGTACTTCAAATCTCAAAATTAGGTTTGAGTGCTTCTATGGTGGATACTTCAAATTCAAACTAGAAGTAGTATATGAAGGTGGTGAGAAAGATTATTTTCGTAATGAGTTAGATAACATTACATTAGCTGATTTTTGTCCTAATTCTTCACCTTTAAGTCCGTGAAGGCAATTATACTCTGTATACACACATGGAAAGCATTAAGTACCAAATACACAATGAAAGTATAAAATATCAAGCAAAAATGCATCAAATATGAGGTATAAATATGATCAATAATACATCTATTAATTTCATAATGCATTATGCATAATTACATCATTTTGGTAGTATATTGAATTTGCATATATTTGGTAGTATAATTACATATTATGATAATTGTTTTTGGTATGGGTTTTGTTTGAGGAATGGCTAGTACTTTAAATCTCAAAATTAGGTTTGAGTGCTTCTATGGTGGATGCTTCAAATTCAAACTGGAAGTGGTATATGAAGGTGGTGAGAAAGATTATTTTCGTAATGAGTTAGATAACATTACATTAGCTGATTTTTGTCCTAATTCTTCACCTTTAAGTCCGTGAAGGCAATTATACTCTGTATACACACTTGGAAAGCATTAAGTACCAAATATACAATGAAAGTATAAAATATCAAGCAAAAATTCATCAAATATGAGGTATAAATATGATCAATAATACATCTATCAATTTCATAATGCATTATGCATAATTACATCGTTTTGGTAGTATATTGAATTTGTATATATTTGGTAGTATAATTACATATTATGATATTTGTTTTTGGTATGGGTTTTGCTTGAGGAATGGCTAGTACTTCAGATCTCAAAATTAGGTTTGAGTGCTTCTATGGTGGATGCTTCAAATTCAAACTAGAAGTGGTATATGAAGGTGGTGAGAAAGATTATTTTTGTTATGAGTTAGATGACATTGCATTTGTTGATTTTATGATTAATGCTAAGAGGTTAAGGTATGGAGAAGCCTTGTAGTTTACCTATAAATTCCCATTTGAGTTATTTAAAGACGGTTTGAGGCCACTACAGAATGACAATAATGTGAGTAACTTGATAGGTGCAATTGAAGCAATAAAATAAAAACTGTAGAGGTGTTTATGGATAGGGAGAAGTAACCCAAGTTATGAAAAATTACTAACCCTAAGGATGATATTCCAATTAAGGTAATTAGGGATGATGATCAGGAGGTAGGTTTAGTTAAAGCCATAAATCCACCCATTAAATTAGTTGTCGATCTACCTATTCTAACACCTACAGATATACCTATAGATGCCCCTATAAAAACCCAAAAGTGCACCTTTAAATCTATCCATTGCAGCAATCTCTAAAGTTGATCATAAAGTAACAAATGATTCAAATGACCCATCATACAATGAATCAATAGTTATTAGTGATTTAGGATATTCAAGTGAAGATATTCCTAAAGATATATATGAATGTGTTATAAAAGAAGGGTTACCTATCATATGTGAGTGGTGTTCTATTGCTAAAAATATTAACTTAGGCAATGATAAGATTGATTATGATTATAATTACATTAGCAGCTTCATGGGAAGTTTATAAGAGAAGAGGAAGAAGAATCTTAAATATCCTTATTTTTACTCTTCCAGTTTAGATGAAGGGAGAGTTATTTTAAAGAAAGGAATTATTTTTTATTCTATTCATACTTTTCGAAATTCGTTAAAGAACATACGTATTTATATAGGATTTGACTACATTTATGTAAAGAATGAAAGACCAAGAGTTAATATAAAGTGATAGGAGAAATACGGATAGAGAATACATGCAAGCCTTCATAAGATAGGAATGCATTTTAGGATAAGACATTATAGGACACTCATTCTTATGAGAGATAATTTGATTGTAAAAAATTTGATTGCCAGTAGATTGCTCATAAGTATTTAGCACACTTTAGATATTGTCCTAGATAGTACATATCAAGGTTAAAGGGGGTTATTTTAAGAGATTACTAGCAAGAGATTTTTTATATATATATATATCAAAGTATATAGAGCTAAGAGAAATGATTATATTTTTTGGTTGGAAATGATGGGGAACAATATAAGAAGTTAAGAGGCTGCTTATTAGTGGGGATGAAATGCAATAGGGGAAATTTGTTATTCATTAAATCTTCTGAAAATGTGCTTGATTTATATTACATATGCCTTGAACAAGTAAAATCTAGGTTTATCAATGTTGTAGACCAATAATATCCATTGATAGTTGTCATTTAAAGATGAGTTATAACGGACAACTACTGAAAGTCATTGGAAGGGATCCAAATGATAATATATTTCCATAGGCTTGGGTTATGGTAAGAGGTGAGAACAAAGAAAGCTGAAAATGATTTGCAGGATGCCTACCTTATAATATTGACAATGATAGATCATAGGTGTTCATAAGTGACAGTCAAAAAGTAATACAATCAATTATTCATAATGTAATTTTCATATTTCCCCTTATTTCTTATTGACTGTATCTTAATCATATGATGCAGGATCTATAAGAAATGTCTGGCATAAATATGCAAATTTTGATCATCATTATTTTTAGACATTTGTGAGCCAATTTCAAAGCAAGTATAAACAATTTGTCATTTCCAAGGACTAAATGTGGAGTATTGCTTTAGATTATGCACAACAAGGTCATAAGTAACAAATAAGTAAGGTGGAGAGAATGAAAAATGATGCATATGATTGGTTGACAAATATTATCGAGAAGAGATGGTGTAAACATACATTTGATAGAAGATATAAAATTGATTTATTATCAAACAATACAAAGGTGTTTTACTACGTATTTAAGAATTGTAAGTGACAATCTTTACTTGCTTAAAAATAATTAGAAGAGCTATCATGAAGAGATTTCATAAGTAGAAATAATGAATGGTTGCTTAAAATAGCAAGATATGTCCTTACATATGTCAAGGCTAGAAAAAATAAGAAGCAGGTTATAAATTATTTGCCTCATTTTGCAAATAATAACATTTTGTGCATTTGATATCTATTTACTCAAATGATACTAATAACTTAACTCATTTATGGCAAGTGATGGAAATTTTGAAATTGAGCATTACATGTATGAACATAATATAGTGAACCTTAAAACAAATGAATGCATGTGTAAGATATAGGAGTTAGCTAGGATCCCTTGTAACCAATGACACTGGGCCCCCCAAGATTATTAAATATTTTTATTTTTAATTTATATATATATATACCAAGACGGAGTTATTTAGGGATTAGTGGTGTACTGGGCCCTCCAAAATTTAAAAAAAATATTTGGGCCCTCCTATCTTAAATTTTTGGCTCCGTCACTGCTTGTAACTATGCCATTTTAACAATTATTTTGGAGAGAGGAGATCCTGAGGATTATGTGCACAAGTGCTACACTAAGGAGGCATGAATCTAATATTTAGTGAATAGTTTTGGTAAGTTCCTAAAGAAGAACATGGATAGAAGATCAACCTTCCTCACTATAAAAAAAAATTGGAAGGCCACAGAAAAAGAAAATAAGGGAAGTTGGTGAAGGTAAAAAAGGGTGAGATTATTTTAATAAAGACTAAAGGCCATACAACATGCGAGAAATATTAGCAGACTAGACATAATTCCAAAACTTGTAAGATGCCAACAACTAAGTTAGTTGCCATGAGTGAAATGATGGAAAATGATATATGTATATTTTATACGTTTAAACCACAAGCGCAAGGTGTATTTGTAGCTAGCACTAGCAAGTATGAGTTGATCCCACAAGGACTACAAGTACTAGTAATAACATCTTTTATATTATCTAATAAATGAATAAGATGATGATTAAATTTAAAAATAAACTAAACTAAAATTTGGCACAATATCTATATAACACAAGGATCAATCAATATCAAATTGCTAGTACATAGGTAATGAATCCCCTTAAGATCTCTTAAGCATTAACCCTTTTGTCATGCAATTAAATTATTGATAATTTGACTTCCCATCTTATGATCATATCTTTCTCAAAACTATTAAAAACTAATCCTCGATTGATTAACTAAAACCTCTTTCTAGTTAAAACCCCTAAGATTGCATTACTCATTTTATGAATTTCACTATTATGTTTAACCCCAATCTAAAGTATTTATGATGACCTCTCCCTTGTTTTGGATGCAACTCCTTCCAATTATGGTGGATCTATTCATATAAAATGATTTCTTAATTTGAATCATATGAAATCAATCATTAAACTAATATCTTGAATATATTAATTCAAGAATAGAAATGTATAATTGAATCTCAATGAATTAATCAATTAAATTGCATTAAATCAAAGATCAAATCCAATTATCCATCCTTACTTAAGGTTCATCTACCTAGGCACTAAAGTAACTTAGTTCCTAAGCATAGAAAATGAAACAAGCATCAAAATTTCAAAAGAAACACTAAAAAGAAAATAATCCATAAAATATATCTCCTTTTCTCTAATGAAATCCTCTTGAAAATTCGAAGAAAGTGTACTCTCTCTAGATTCTCTTGAAGTATTCTTCATGTTCTCCTTATCTTAGGTTCAAATTTTCATCTCCTACTCTAAATTTGGTCTCTAACTCTGACTCTAGTTGCCTTTTTTGCATCTCTTCTTTATAATTTCTTTTTATAATACAAAATTAGGGTTTCTAGATTATAAACAGTCAGTCACACAGTTATGTGAGTGGCTGTGTATCTTAAAAACACCTTAAAATTGCATCTTTACATGTTTACAAGAGCCTACATGGGTATGAGACATGGTTGTGTATGTTACTTATACAAGCATATTTCTTCACATGGTTGAAACAAATCCCTTACACAGTTGTGTATGGTACTTGTATAAGTGTGTACATCTTCACACGGGTGTGTATCTTCAAAATAGCTCTAATCCTTTCATTTTAGGCCTTAATTTTACCTAAATTCTTCTCCTTTTGATCCATAAAGGCAATTTAGACCTAAAAACACACTTAAAAAATAATTACCAAAAATATCGTAAAACCAATTACAAGCAAAATGCATTAGATATGGGTATAGAAACTTAATCTATTAATTTTTTTTTTATCAAACATCCCTACACTTAAGATTTTGTTTATCCTCAAGAAAATCACAAATAATACACTATTAACTTCAACATGTCCATCTATAACCTAAATCATCATATCATATCATTCAAACCAACATACAATTACATTCAAGTTATCATAGAACCAACTTTTATAAGTCAACATCAATAGCAATCACATTGATAATCTTTTTTACATAAATGTAAGGTTGCAATAAAATCACATCTCCAACATTAATAAATAAACTAGAAACAAAAATCAAAATGTCTTTCAAATATGGTGTAAAGAGGCTTAGATAAAGGTATAGTAGGGATAATTAAAAAGGGTAATAATATTGAAGGAAATTCACATAAACAAGTTAGTTTTTCATATAATAGGTCCTTTAAACAATAATTTCATTGGTACAACAATGATTCTTCTCACTTTCCAACAAATATCACAACTTTTCTTATTTTTTTTCAATATGCTCACAAAAAATAATTTTCATCTTTTAAAATTCTTCAAAAACTTTGGAGAGAATATAAAAAATTATAACAACAAAGCCCTTGAGAAGAAACAATTAAATTTCACTATGTACCAACAATTATAGAAATATAGGACCTTCCCTTTAACATTTTGATATGTGCTTAATTGTTATACATTTATTCCATAACACTTAGAGATTAATGATATGAAAATGCTTAATATACTCACTTTAGTTCATATTTGAATTTAGGTACAATTTGGAAGCAAAGGAGCCAAAGTGAAGTGAAAGCACTATATTTAAGTCGTTCTTCAAAGATTCACACTTACTTGTCTTCATGGAACAAGAAGAGGAAGATTAAAAGTAAGAAAAGGCAAGAAAACACCAAGAAAAGATGAGATATATGATGAAAACAACAAAGGAGGAATAAAGCAAGTTTAGTTCTTGGCCAAACATAAGCTGTAAGGGCATGAGACTCTTCTCATAACCATGCAAAACTTCTCATGGCCGTGAGAAGCTTCTCAGATTTGTGGGAAGTTATGCATGGGTGTTCCACCTTACCTATTTTTAACCTAGTTTTTAGTATAAAGCAAAAAGGGGTGTGACGGTCGAAAGTATGAATGTTTATGTTTTCATTCGGACAAAGAGTGGGCTCTTGGTTTTGAGATTTCAAAAGAATGAAGAGGGGCAAACCTCTTATCCTTTGGAGATCTACAGAGGGCTAGGCTTCCAGAGTCTAGTTTGGAGGTGATATTGATGTTAAAGAACCCGATTAAGCATTTCTCTCATTGTTTATTGTTCTTTCTCTTAAGGATTGATTATGTTATCCTATGTTCAATGTTTGAGTGTTATGTGGGGGTGATTGAATGCTTTATTTGATTATTTTTTTCAACCCATTGTTAGAATCATCAATATAATTTGTAATTGTTATGTTGACATTCATTTGTGGCAACTAATGGTTTTTAAGCATTAGGGATAATATGACTTGGTTAAATGACCTGAGATTGTGTGGTTGTTGCCTTAATTAACCTGTTTTCCTAAACAATAATGCATCTGTCCAATTAAATCTAAAGAGCTTATTCTAAGTTATTCGATAGCTATGTTTAGTTAACGAGCTCTTCTTAATTAAACAAGACTTAAGGGAAAACCGGGATTAACAAAGCTTATTGTTAACCTACGATTAATAGTTACTAGGAGAGGTAAAAGACCAACAATTCAATGAAATATATTTAACCGGGTATATAGGCTGAGATTGAACCAAAGAACTGGTCCCTAATGAATTCATCACTTTCATCATTTTTGCATGTTTTTTTAATTTGTTTTCATTAGTTTATTTTTATTTTCTTTTATTATTAAACCAATCCAACCCCCTCAAAACCTAAACATCGATTATTTTCTTTTCAAAAACTTTACACACACCCTCTGTGGGATCGACCAAGACTCACTTCTGCCATAGTTGTAGGTCTAGTTATTTTGAATAATGTTACGATGTGCTACATCAATTTTGGTGATGTTGTCAGGGAATGCGATGTTTTAGATTTTGTTCTTGATTTTAATTTGTGTTTTGTATATATTTGTTTGTTATTAGTTTCCTTTCAGTTATTTCCTGATCTTTTGACTCTTTGTTTAGTGTTTGTGATTCTAAAAAAGAATTTGCATGGATGAAAATAATTTACTTTATAACTCGTATTCTCAATCCTATAACTATATTTGGAGTGATCATGTAAATTTTAGTTATGAATAGGATAATCAACAAAATTACTTCCGTGATAGTTTACAGGATGCATAGTAATTCTCGTATATACCATAAGCTTCTTATCACGACTCAGGACACCTCTAGAAGAATTTCTTAATATTATGACTTCAACAAAGTATTCAACAGAGTATACAACAATTCCAGAAAGAAATGAGGCTAGTCTAACAAGATACGATGTCTAGACTCTAAAATGTAGTAAACCGGATGGGTCAGATGGCGGAAACTCTCGACTGTTAAGTCAAGAAGACTTTACTTTTATTAATTTTTGTGACAATCAAATAATAATAATCTTATAAATGTATGAATTGTTTTGATAAGTTTGTTAAGTGTTCAGAAAAATGTAAGTAACACTTAGTCATCACAGACCACGTGAAAACACAGACGATACATCAACAATAGACAAAACACAGACGAAGTGAAAACAACAGACGAAGTACAAATAACAAACAAAGCAAAAAACATAGACGAAGTGCAAAACACAAAAGAAGTGCAAAAAATAGAGACAAAGCGCAAAACATAGACGAAGCACAAAAATACAGATGAAGCGCAAAACATAGACGAAGCAATAAAACACAGACGAAGTGACAAAATTAGACGATACAAAAAGGAAGATATTTTAAAACGTCAGATAGTTAGTTGGAGTTAGTTACAGGACTCAACTAAATAATGGTTTCTAGAAGTAGTTTCTCAAGAAGACAGTTGAAGAGACTTAGGCTATAAATACTAGTCCTAGTCGAAGAATAAAATATCATTTTTACAATACTTAGAAAAAAAACTCTATATTCAAAGTGTGAAACAAGAGAGCGAATACTACTGTAACAAAAAGCTCAAAATATCTTTCTTAGAGAAATAAAGAAAAGGCTAGAGCCTGGAGAGGCTAAGATAGCGGAAAGAATACTTTGTTAAAGAGACCTGAAGGGGCTCTGGAAGGGAAGAAAGAATACTTGTAAAGTTAAAGAGTATAGTGAAATCTCAGAAAAACTCTAAGGACTGGATGTAGCCCAAGGTTTAGGGTGAACCAGTATAAAATCGCGAAGTCTATTCTCTAACCTTTATACTTTAGTTTAAAATTACTTGCAATTCAAATACTTATCAACTTTAGTAAAGTATCTTTGGTATTCATCTGATAGTTGTAAAGATATTCAAGAAATCTCAAAAGATTAATAATTTCGAAAAGATTACACAATCCACCCCCCTTTCTTGTGTATTTTATATACTTTACGTGATTCCTATATTAATAAGTGATTTACTTCGATTGGTATCAGAGCTCGGTTTCCAAGAACCACCTTTACAAAGTGAGGAGAAAGATCCATAGCTGAATCACATGTTTTTATAGCTGAAGGTGCCTCGGTCACAAGATCTCATGCGTTCAATGGTGAGGACTATCATTATTGGAAGGACAGGATGCGACTCTTTATAGAATCCACATATATTGATCTTTGGGATATCATCGAGAATGGACTATACACACCAATAGACAATGAAGGCAATATCATTTCGCGTGACAGATGGTCAGCCAATCAGAAAGCTCGATTTCAGTTAAACTCAAAGGCCAAGTTCTTTCTGAGTTGTGCACTAAGCAGAAGTATAATAAGGTTCATGGATGCGAAACTGCAAAGGAAATGTGGGACACATTATCTATCGCACATGAAGTCACAAATCAAGTTAAAGAGTCCAAGACCAGTATTCTTGTACATCAGTATGAGCTGTTCAAGATGAGAGAGGATAAGTCTATTGATTAGATGTTTGGACAACTTTAAACTATCGTTAATGGACTTACAGCTCTTAGAAGAATCTATGATAATCAAGACCATGTCAGAAAGATTCTCAGGAGTCTTCCTAAAAGATAGAGACCCAAAGTTACAGCAATACAAGAAGCCAAGGACTTAAGCAGACTAAAGCTAGATGAATTGCTTGGTTCTTTGAAGATATATGAAGTAGAGCTTGATGCAGAAGATAAACCTAGAAGAGACAAATCTATAGCATTAAAGACTGGTCAGAAGAATCAAAAGAACCAGAGGAATAGAAGTACATCTTCAAAAGCATTAAAGATTGAAGAAATCAAGAATGATGATGCTAGTGAATCTGATCAAGATTCAAGAGAAGATGATGATGAACTATCCTTCATTTCAAGAAAGATTAGAAGGATGTGGAAAAAGAAAGCAAAGGGAAATAAAGATTTTTCTTTTAAGAAAATAGCAAAGACGAAGTCAAGAATGAGAAAACTTCTATCGTCTACTATGAGTGCAACAAACCAGGACACTACAAGTCTGAATGTCCGTTGCTTAAAAGAAAATAGAAGAAAAATAAAGAAAACAAAAAGAGCATGATGGCAACTTGGGAAGATTTGGATTCATTCGAATCTGATTCCGATTCAGAAACATCAGTACAAGGAAATATATGCTTAGTAGCTGAAAAGGAATGCGACGATGAGGTAACTTCTAATTTTAATGAGCTTCAAGAGGCATATTTAGAGTTATTAGAAGATTCACATGCTATACTAAAGCAATATAGAGCTTTAAAAAATAAATTTGCTGAAAAACTTGAAGAACATGGAAGTGTTAGAAAAAGAAAACATTTGCCTTAAGAAACAAGTAGACGATATGAAAAAGAAAGTGACTGTAGATAGATCTGAAGAGATTAGTTAATTGAAACAAAGGATTAATACTTTTTCAGAAGATTTATCAACATTTACTGAAAGTACCAAAAAGTTGAACGATATGATTGGAAAATATAGACACCCTAATGATAAGAGTGGTTTAGGGTTCACTAATAGCTATGTTCGTCAGAATAAGAATTTTGTTCCTAACAGAAAG
>JAOSBM010000204.1:18288134-18310957 GCA_027568955.1 Erythroxylum tenue | reverse complement strand
CAAATATGTTTCCTACTGTTCACTGTTTATTCCGCGTGACTGCGCAATGATTGAAACCGTGTTTGCCGCGTCAATGTATGTTTTAAAAAAAATGTATACCGAGTTTTACCGACTGATGTAGTACGCCACCCTCGCGGGGCACGAACTCGGATATCACCAACGATATCGGGTTCGGGTCACTCGGGAGTGGGGTGTTACAGTTCAGCTTTCCTCGGCTCTGAAATCGGATAATACCTTTCCATGGTGATATCTGAAGGAAAACCATATCACCAACTGAAACTCTAATGGTTATCGCCTCTTATCCGCATAACTCTTTTGATGATCCTTGACGACTTTCATCTTCTCTCGAATGACTTTTACTTTCTGAGTGGTAACTTCTATCAATTAGGCTCCTTCGACTTTGGTTGTACCAACCTCATCCCAGTATAGAGATGTCTTGCACTTTCTCCCATAAAGTGCTTCATATGGTGGCATACCGATACTTGTTTGATAACTATTATCATAAGCAAGCTCTGTCAAAGGCAAGTGTCAGTCCCAACTCCTTCGGAATTCCATCACATATGCTCTCTGTATGTTCTCTAGCTTCTGAATGGTCCTCTCCGATTGACGATCAGTCTGGAGGTGGAAGGCAGTACTAAACTTCAGTTTAGTCCCCAAATATTCCTAGAATTTTGGCCAAAATCATGAGGTAAATCTCAGATCCCTATCCAATATTATAGAAACTAGCACACCGTGCAGCTTCACAATCTCATCAATATACAGCTTTACCAACCTCTCCAACAACTAGGTTGTGTGGATAGGTAAAAAATGAGCAGACTTCGTCAATCTATCCACTATAACCCAAATAACATCGTGAAACTTTGATGTACTAGGTAGTCCAACTATAAAATCCATTGTCACATGCTCCCACTTCCATTCCGGAATAGGCAAATATTGTAACATACCCGCTACCTTCTGATGCTCTGCCTTTATCTGTTGACAGGAAAGACATATGGCCATAAATTTTCTATCTCTCTCTTCATCCCTGGCCATCAATAGCTCTCTCTAAGAGTTCGATACATCTTGCTGCTGCCAGGATGCATCACATAAGTCGAACTGTGAGCTTCTTCCAAGATAGCTTGTTTGAGACCCTGGTCATCCGGCACACAGACTCTATCTCTGAAGACTAACAACCTGCTTCTCTCAGTCGGAACCCCTCACTCTCTTCGGATGGCAATTTCTCCCGAATGACCCTTAACTCGAGATCATCGACTTGTGATCTCCTGATCTCATCAAATAATGTTGGTTGAACTTCAAACCGTGCTAGCAACGTTCCATCATCCTCAACCACTGAGAGTCCAACCCCAAGGCTCCCTACACTCATCAAATGAGTCATATAAGGATTTTTCCTAACAGTTACTACCGAACAGGACTTACGATTAAGTGCATCGGCTACCACATTTGCTTTTCCTGATAGTCAATCATTAAGTCATAATCCTTAATTAATGCCAACCATCTCCTTTGTCTGAGATTTAGCTCTTTCTGTGTCATTAGATACTTCAGACTCTTGTGGTTGATGTATATACAACAAGTCTCCCCATAAAGATAATGTCTCCAACTCTTGAGTGTGAATACCACTACTACGAGCTCTAAATCATGTGTAGGATAATTTAGCTCATGCTTCTTCAGCTGTCTAGAAGCATATGCGATCACTCGCCCGGCTTGCATAAGTACATAACCAAGTCTCTGGTGACTGGCATCACTGTACTCCTCATACCCAACCCCCTAAGTAGGTAGAGTGAGCACTGATATAAAAGTCAATCGCCTCTTTAGCTCCTGAAAACTCGCCTCGCATTCGTCATCCCACTGAAATTTTATCCCCTTTCGGTTAAGCTTCGACAAAGGGGTTGCAAGTATCGAGAAACCCTTAACAAATCTCCTATAATAATCAGCTAACCCCAAAAAGTTGCGAACTTCTGTCACATTCTTGGGCTATCCCCACTCAAGTATAGCTTCCACTTTCTTCGAGTCCACAAAAATACATTCTTCTGATACCACATGCCCAAGGAATCCTATCTCCTTTAGCTAAAAGTCACACTTTGAAAACTTCGCATACAACTGTCCTTCGCGAAGTATTTGTAGCACGATTCGGAGATGTCTAGCATGCTCCTCTCCATCTTTAGAAAAAATCAGAAGGTCATCAATGAAGACTATGATAAACTAATCTAAATAAGTATGGAACACTCTATTCATGAAGTCCATAAATGCTGCAGGTGCATTTGCCAATCCGAATGGCATCACCAAAAATTCATAATATCTATACCTCGTCCGAAAAGCAGTCTTGTGCACATCACTTTCATCAATATTCAACTGATGGTACCTATATCTCATATCTATCTTTGAGAATATTGTAGCTCCTCTCAACTGATCAAACAATTCATCAACCCTGGGGATTGGATATTTATTCTTGATGGTAACCCTATTTAACTGCCAATAATCATCACATAAGTGGAGGGTCCCATCCTTCTTCTTGATAAACAATATTGGTGCTCCCTCTGGTGAATGACTTGGTCTAATGAGGCCCTTGTCTAATAACTCTTGTAACTGAACCTTCAACTCTTTCAATTCTACTAGTACCATGAGATACAGGGGTATAGATATCGGTGCCGTCCCCGGGACTCAATAGAAAAATCAAACTCCTGATCAGATGGCAATCTAGGTAACTCCTCCGGAAAGAAATCGGGGAACTGGCACACAATAGAGACATCTCCAAGTTCGACCTTATGTGCTGAAGTTCCAATCACATGTGCGAGGTATGCCTGGCATCCCTAACAAATCAACCTCTTAGCCTTGATCATCAATATCAAACAACTCGGGAATATCCGTCGGTCACCAGTAAATGTAATCGAGACTCCACCTTGAGGGTTAAACTCCACCTCTTTCTTAAAACAATCAACCCTGGCGTGATACCTCTCTAACCAGTCAATCCCCAATATCACCTCTAAATCTTGGAGATCGAGGAGAATAAGATATGCCTCTAACACAACATCACTGATCTTTGTCTCACAAGCTGTATATACTTTGTCACAAGCCACTTGCTCTCCAAGAGGAGTGACTACAATGAGAGGGGGATCTGATAGCTCCAGGGGACAACTAATGTCCTCGGTGAAGGTCGCATCGACAAAAGGCCCTTGTGCGCTAATGTCGATCTAAACTTTAGCGTCTCTACCGAGAACACACATAACACCTTATTATTGTAGTTACGTATATAATGCCCTAGAAAGAAAGTGTATTTACATAAAACTTAATTTTCTTCTAGTTAGTTTTATAATGAAAATACTTATTATTAATAAAACAAAAGAGTTTGGTTTTATTTGTATGAGCATTATATAACTATTCTTAAGGTACCAAGTTTCTTTTGTAAGTAATATATATATACATGGAGATGTATGGGAAACATGTATATTATTAGAATCTAAATTAGATGATTCACAGTTAAATAATCAAGTTGATCGCTTGATTATGGTTTAGACTGTAGTGTTGCAATTTATCTTCGTGCAAGTAAAAAGGTTTACTCCAAGGGAATGATGAGTTTCATATTATGATAATAGTTGATTATCGATAATGGCACTAGTAAATGAATCTGGAATCAAGTATGTTTTTAAAGAATAAAGTGGGCCTTTACTTTAATCTTAAAACATACACCTTAGCATTCTTTTATTACGAGCCACAATCTTGATGAGTGTTGAACTCATATGTGTTTTATTATAATTCTTGATATGATCGGAATGGATTTTTGTAGAGTATTAATCCAGTGTTTGCATGTTGGAATTATTAATTGAAACGTGTATCGGGGAATATTCACTCAAATAAAGAGTTTATAGTGACATCTTCACTTCTAGATGTTTGATGGACTAGCTACCCATTAAGTCTTAATACCAAAATGAGATCTTGTGTGTTAATCACCATCAAGAGTAAAACGGGAGATCTAGAAGGAAAAACCAACAGAAGGGCAAAATGATAATTTTACCTTTTATTGTGTGGATGGCTATAATATGGTTCATAATAAAGTTTACAATTTGACATCTTATTTGAAACATATATTCTCATAATATTTAGTAATTTAAGAGTTCAACCAATTGTATTTAGTGGAATGACATTTGGTTAATAAGCTGGAATTAATTCTAATGAGATTAAATTAATTCTGGGCTTATTAGAGCTTGAATTATATAAGTCCAATTAGATTCCCCATTTGGCTTTTAGGAAGGTTATCAAGCAAAGTAAGAAATATAAATAGTGGTTTTAAAGCCCATGATTAAATGTTGGGCTTACTTTAATTAGAAGCCCAAATGAATATTTAATATTGGGCTTGATTTTGGTTCGATTTGATTAATTAGATTAATTAAATTGAAACAAAGTTATTAAAGAAAGAAGGAGCGCATATTTCGATTTTTTATACTAGCTGCACATTTAGAATTGAATTGCTAAATTAAAGGTGTTTTTTATAGTGCTTTATCATCATTAAATGGAGTAATGATCTTATCATTAAATGGTTTAATGGTTGTCTTTTAATGATGGCATGTAATGTAACCTTTTAGCATTCATTTGATTAAAGAAAGGAAGAGGTGCATTTGATGTACTCTCCCTTCCTTCTTTCATCCATAACCGAAAATGAGAAGGTCTCATTTAGGTTATTGGTCTTTTCTTATAGCCATCTTAAACAAATGAGAAGAGTCTCATTTATTGGCTTCTTTATGATTGATTAAAGAATGAAGTGATACATTAGATGCACATGATTTCTTTCTTTCATGATAACCGAAATTGACAAAGAGAGTAAGAAGTGTTCTTGCATTTTTTGACTCATTCTCTCCTCTCATGCATGCATAGCCGAAACTTGAATGAGAAAAGTCTCACTTTTGGCTTCTTTCTTCTAAGAAAAATCTCCTCAAAATCCTTCTTCTCCTTTCCCACCAAATGATCTATTTAATCAAGTTGTCCAAGAAGAACAAGTGGTAGATCGGATTAGTTGAGGATACAACAACAAGGAGATGATACATTGACAAAGGAAAGGATACAAAAGAGGCAAAGTTATAGCAATGATTTGAAGAGGATACAAAAGCGAGAAGTCAAAGCTGTAGCAAGGAGTTGGTATATTTCTACCACTTTGTTCTTATGTAAATAATTTTCCTTTTATCGTATTATGTATGGCTGAAACTTGTTGATTTTGTTATGTTATTTCCGCTGGGTTTTGATTTCGAAAAAGTTTTGAAATCTACCGTTTTAGCCAAATCTTGCATGCTTTTCTTTTTAATCCAACACTTATAACACTATGGGTTAGTAGCTCGTACTATTTAAGAGTTTATTGGTACTACACAGAACATGCATCACAATATAACAATACTACAATATAGAAATGTTCATCTAGAAAACACCTGTAATCGTGTCATGGCTCGAACATCCTCCTCCGTCATTGCATAAACTCGTGCTTGAGCTCGCAAAGTAGGACGCTGCTAACTTACTGGAGGTGTAATACTGCCCACACCAATCCTCTGTATGGATCCAGAAGATTGAGCACCTCCCCTGGTAGTCTCCCCTCTGTGTCTCACTAGTTGCACTGAGCTATCTCCTTCTCGAGTTGAAGTCCAAGCCAGCTATGGACAATCTCTCCTCAAGTGCCATGTCTCTCTACACAAAAAACACTTTTTTGGCTTCATACACTTGTGTGAATGTACCTTTCTGCAGTTTCTACACTATATGAACTGATATCGTCGAGCTTGAGAAGCAGAGCTAGTAGTAGGGGTAGTGCTCTAACCTCCTGGTTGTGGTGACCGTAAATTGATAGCTAATGATACAGTGCCTCTAGTATTACCAGAAGCTGAACTACTACGACTCCTCTTAGGCTGCTGGCTGGAGGAACCTCCTCCCTTCCTTTTCCGATTCTTTCCTCCCACTATCTCCCGTGCTCTTTCACTACCTTTCGGCTCTCTTGGCCAACTGTACCATCTCCTTGAACGTGGTAGTGGGGGTAACTGTCATCCTCTCCTGGATTGTCAAATGCAATCCAATCTCAAACCGAACACACAGATTCTCTTCATCTACCACGTATTTCGAGACATAGGTGACAAGCTCTCTCAACTCTATCTCAAACTTGTGCACCAACCTATTCCCCTATGTCATTGCAAAGAAGGTAGCCTTTTTCTGATCTCTATCAAATCTAGTATAATATTGTTCGTTGAATTCGTTTTTAAAATCCAGCTAATCTGATTACGGTAACATCCCCGGACATTTTCCCACCAGACTCTAGCATCATCCTCCAGCAATCGGACAATTACCTTCACTTTCATCTCATCAGATAGCCTCACATCGTGAAATGCCTTTGTGGTCCATCTCATCCAAGTTTTGGCCTTGGTAACATTACTGCGCCCATCAAAGGTACCACACTCGAGATTCCTTGCCTCCTTAATATACCCTGAGATTTCAAGCATTGGATGTTATTTTGGCACAAGACTACGTACCACTACTAGTTGCTGTGGTGGTGGTACCTGTGGTGGCATTTGTGGCACTCCAACCCCAGGCTGCTGCTACGCAGTATACTGTGCCCACGATGTCATCACCTGTTGTAGAGCCTCCCTCGGCACCGGTGGCAAACCCGACTGCATTACCTCTGGCGGTGTTACAGTGTGAGGCTGCCTATGAGCAGAAGAGCTAGCAACCGCTAGTTCTGTGACTGCTTCAATGCTGTGTTCCTCTGGCTCGAGTCTCAAAGGTTTAACCTTGCGACGAGTTCCCCTTCCTCGTCCAACCATGCTATAACTATAAAATCAAAGAAAAAGACATTGTTTAATAAAATAGATCGAACTAAGCCTAACTTATCTGATATCCCAAACACCGAGGTCGAAATCATCTGACCGTTAAAGATGTCAACTTAACGATTTGAGACTCAACTTCTTGACCAAAGACTTTTGACACCCAGACTCGACTCCTAAGGCTCATGACCCTTTTCAAAATGGTAATAACACTTTTGAAAACATAAAAACCAGGCTCTGATACCAATTTAATTGTCATGACCCAGTACCATATTGGCCATATGACAATCGCCGCATACCTGGGCTAAGGACACTCACGGTACCCTTAATCCGACTATGCAAGGATAACTAAATATCCTTTTAAAAACATTTGGGTAGCACAATGACTGTATTTTGAAAATCCAAAAATTCAATGAAAACACATGTAAATTAGTTTTAAACGCACTTCTATATTCACATTAAAACTCTACCATAACTTCTGGACTTTCAAGTCTACTCAAGAGCAATCTCAACAACAGTACAAAAGGTTCATACATAAGGTCATTTACAAACCACCAGACAGTCAAGAGTTAATTTACAAAATCATAAAGCATATCAACGTAACCAACTAAAAAAAATCATGAGCCACTATAAAACAAAAGTACAAATAGAGACTACCCATGTGCGGTAATGCCCCGAAAATGTCAAAAGATTGCATGATCCACTCAGAGCTTCAAGCTCACCTAATTAATCTGCATGGTTAGAAAGCAGAGGGGGTGAGTACACTATATACTCAGTGAACAGGAAAAATATATATCGCAAACAGGACCCGATACACATCAAAACAGTTTAAATAACCTAAGGACGAGTTTTTCACGCATCTAGCATGCACATAACTACCTATGAAGTGAACATAATTGACATAGAAACACATAGGCCTAGCCTATGACTCAACATATACTGGTTAGGAACCATATAGACCTAGCCTATTAATCATTCATCCAGTGAACATAGGTTTCAATTCCAGTACACAAAAACAGAAAAGCATCACATGTATAAATCAAATCTCTTCAGGAAGCCAAATCTTAGAATTGCCCAAAACAATCATGTGTGTTGCCACTAGTCGGCCAAACTAGTATGCACACCTATCGATTCTCATTTTTGGCTTAACTTTTATCCGTGGTGAGTTCAGACTACGGTCGACAAAAGCGTCATGACCTTAGGTGATGACCACGTCGGTGACCAGACCTCTAAGTATGCAATCACCTGCAAGTCTCATAGAAAGATGTCGATACGGGGATTCGACTTTTATATACCAGTGTCGAAGGTACGAGGGTCACTTAATCTGTTGTGCCTATCACACAAATGGCCAATCGTTACCTCGCCAATCACAAAAAACATATACAAATATTAAGTACTAAAATCAAGTAAGGCACCATGCCTTTATTTATTGGTCCAATCGATAAAATGGAACCTTGCTATGGCTCTAAGCCAAAAGAGAACACATACACGCAGCAGACATGAATCGATTATGCATATGTAAATTCCAAAACATTATTTCATACAATAAAAGTCATCTTTTGCACTCCAAGTGCAAAGTGTTATTCAAAACAATATCGTTTCTTAAATACATAAGTATACTAGCATCCATTTGAGATTCAATTCTACTATGCATTACCTACATTCAAAGGTCATATATAAGTCATCATGCATGTCTTGGGATGTCCTAATCCCATTTGAGAAATATGATTTCCCCAACTCACCTCAAAAGAAGGTATACACTCCTTTGACTTCAATAATCCTCGGTACAAGCTCCTTGATTCACAGCTGTCGAGCCTTTATACATAAAAATATACAATGTATTTACTACTCAAACATGGATCTCATATTTATACACCATCATATAAGTGTATAAAACACAATATCACCATCTTTAAGCTATAGGATTCAGCCATTAAGCTTCTCACCTGGTTACTTCCCTTATTATTAACATAAGCTTTCTTTTCCATTTTCCAAGGCATTTAATGCCTTTAATCCAATACTTACACATTTCAAAGCATGATTAAGCACATTTTAATCCAAGCACATTAGGCCACTACTCATCAATCTAAGAAAAAATTCAAGTTTACTCTAAGTAAACCTGAAAGCCGCTTTCCAATGCATATCATTATAAATCCTTAAATCCTAAACCAAGTTCACTTAGGCATTTTTTATCAAACACCTAATGTGCATGACTTTCAAGTCATATTTTCAAGACTTTATCATTGCAATTCATGCTCCTATCTTGTTATATAACAAACACTTCCAAGAAACAACACATTTCACCTCTCCATTCAATCCAATTCCCTTCATTTAAGCCATATTCATCATAATTGTACAACTCATTACATTAATCCATTTCCTCCCCCATCATTTCGACCAAGCCTTATCCAATATACATCTTCTTCATTTTTCATCGTCAATTCACATTATACATATACCATTAACACCATAGAATTCATCTAAACCATCAATTTCAAAAGATATTCAAAATTTCACAAACTTTTACCAACAAGAGAACTTTTCGGTTTTGGCTTAAGGAGACTTCTCCATGACTCATTTCATTCACCTAAACCATGTTTCATGCATATTCACACACGGAGAACAACATATCTTAATACCAAACTCAAAATCATAATGTAGAGAGAGATGAGACAAAATTTACCTAAACTTTCCTTTGGTGATATCTTAAAATCCTTTGGGAATTTCTCAAATCTAATGATAGATTTGAGTTCCTTGATCCTAATTCCTTGATCCTAAATTAACTTTGAACACCTTGATCTAGGTTGGAGAATCAAAAAGAATGGTAGAATTTTAGTGGTGGCCGAATGGGTTCTTCTCCTCCTCTCTCCTCCCTTCTCCTCCTTTCTTTCAATTAAAACAAAGTGTTTCTAATAATTTAATGGTGGGATGCACGGTCATACAAGGAAGAAGGGTCCAGAATATTGACTCTTCTTTGAACAAAAATGGTAAAATTACCTTTTGCCCTTAGCTTATATGAAATTACCATTATACCTCCAAACTTTTCCTAAATTTGCAATTAAGCCCAAAATTTAGGAATGACCAAAACTTTTATTTTTATTTTGGTCCCCAAAATTTTGAAAATAATAATTAAGCTCCTTAACTTTACAAAATTTCATATTGGTCCTCCAATAATTGAAAAATTACATTTAAGTCTCTTAACTTTTAACAATTTGCAAATAAGCCCTTATATACATCAGTTTTTCCAATTAAGCTTTCTAAGTGTCCAATAAATCTATAAATCATGTCTAATCACCTCTAAGGCATTAGAACATTTTTAACTGGGCCACCATGGCAATATCCATCCAGCGGACTCGGTTTATGGCAGAAATATCCAAGATTTGGCATATCGATGAACTCTAAGTTCATATAAGGGCATATAACATTATATATCACTGGCATATATACCAAAAGGATTCAAATACATTTTTGAACTCATATACAACCATGTATATATCAATATATAGTAGTATCTCCAAGTACATACTAATACAAAAGGGCTCAGAGAGTCCGACGTTACATCGTGGGCTATCTCCCTCGCTTCCTGCCACGATCATGGGTCGATGTTTCTATCCAAGTCTTTTCGAAACTTCTCCGTTCTTTGCTGTTGACCCTTAACACTAACAAACACATCAAGGTACCTCAAAGACATAATAATTAAGTTCAAATGCTTGTACTAACCCATAAAAACACTTAAACACAAATAATTCACAAACTAACACAATTCTACCGAAAACACATACTAAATAATCGAATAAACAGATAAACACATATCAAAATATACCCTAAAGAACGATACATTTCACACTTATCAGTTCTCCTAGGAGTTTTTATTTAAAAACAGAAAATAGAGTGTGAGCTAAATGAGCTCAGTGAGTGTAAATAAAATTCTTTGCAAATCATTTGTAATCATTGACACCTCCCTAAAAGAAATTTGTTTCACTTAGTATAAGACAATACCAATCTAAAACATATAAGCCTTTTGAAACCAAAGTTCTCAATTTTACTTTTAAAGCAAATAGTGGCAGAATTATTTATTGTCATGAACTTCTTATCTGATATAGCCTACCATAAACTCCTTTGCACTATGGTACCCTTGGGCATAAGGTCACGGAGCTAGTTCTACAGCGCTTAACTGTGACTGGTTAACCATTATTTACAGAACTAATTCTACATCACTTACCCATAATAGGTTAATCACTATAGATCGGTAGTTACAAAGCTAATTCTGCATCGCATACTCGTAATAATTTTGGCTAGCACTTTATATACTCCGTACGTGGAGAGGCCAACTCACTGGACTAGACTACTGACAGACACAATACCACTAACTATTTGTAACTGATGCCCCCTAGACACTGTCATGCACATTTGGAATACTTTAATCGATATAATATCATGTAATGATCATAACAGTGTACCATAACCTAAAAACATAATCATTTTTCCTAGTACTTTAACTTGTGGCATAAAGCTTAAACCATTTTGTAAAGTAATTTATACAGTTTCAAAATAAAAACAAATGGGAGGTGTCTGGATCCTGTCATGATCATGACACTGCCTTTGGCCCATATACGTGCAAAATTTTCGACTTCTTTCAATCTCATAATCAAACAATTGAATGCATAATTTAAATTCACATGAAATCAATTCTTTTGCAAAGAATTTATTCAAACGAAATAATTAAAATACACTCACCATTTCTAAAATTTATCTCTAAGCACACTCACACATTTTGTGCGGTTCCTTTACCTCAACAAAGCAGATTTCGCTCAGGCATTTATTTCCAATTCAAAAATAAGGAATTAACACTGTATATTCAGTTTAATTGATCGTGAATTTTATGTCATGATCGTGACCACAGCCTAGAATTCATACCTCACCTTGTTTCATAGTTTTCATATATCAAACGTTCACATTAGGTTTTGAGGTCTTCTATACATTTGTTCCCCTATGTCTTTAGTTTCCATAGCATAAAAAATCATGCCATTTTAATTCTAAATAATGAAACATGTACTAAATATTACATGCTGCTTCAACATAGGGGTAGTATCAGGTTACCAAAATATTGGGATGGTTTTAAGTGAATCGAGAACCTAAGACAAAATTTCACTAAACGTGGCTATCTCTCTTATCATCTTCGACCAAAATAGACTTTTGAATCATATCACATCATAAACCCTAGCCATGGCAGATTCTCTCAAGTTTGATTCTTTGGTTTACTTTATTAATTTCAACCCTTAAATGATTCCAAACTTATTATCTACTTCATTGCATGTCAAAATCACCGTTGATCTTACACCAAAACCATTCCATGCAAAATCCACAAAACTAGAAATTAAAGCTAAAAAACTTACTACTTTTCCTTGAATCTTTACTTGATCAAGATCTCTTCAAATCCAACTCAAAACCCATAAAAAATGGAAGCTTCCTTCTTCTCCTTCTTCTTGATCGTGAGTCACCCTTGCTTCTCTTCTTTCTCTTTTAATTTTTGGTCCCTCACGATGGTGGTGAAAGAATAAAGCAAGTTGTTTTGTTTTTTACTCCTTTAGTGCATTACATGTGGCACTCTCTACAGAGGGATCTACAACTTCAACCAGATCAATCAGTTGGTGTCATCAATTCAATTCCTAGCCAACAACAACATGCTAACTTATCCACCATTGAAATTAGTTATACACAACTTCATTTGCCTCAAAGAATAATGAATCAACTAGTGCAGAGGGATCTACAGGTTTGTTAATCTTTAACACCTACAAATATACTTTACCTACATATATATTTATATGCTTTAATATTTCCTTATCATTATTGTTTTGTTGTCAGCTTACAATGTTAATATTAAAAAAAAGATGGAGAGAAAATTAGAGGTTGTGAATTGCAACTAATGAATGTTGCAATGAATAACAATTTGTCAATACAGATTGATACTCAATAAGATCGTCCTATAGAGAAGATTCAATTTACAAAATTGTCAAGTGAGTTGGGGATTATTGCTAGAACATAATTACGTTATGTTAAACATGTTAAGGACTTAAAGGAAGACAACTTTCTTGAAAATGCTTTGGATAAAGTTACGGTAATTTTTCAATATACTTATCTATATGTAATATTGTTTCAATTATTTTAAGATTAATTACACTTTTACTTATTGTTCACAGTTGAAATTGAATATTATCAATATTGAGAACCCAGATGTTTCAAACTACGTGATTTCATTATTAAAAAAAGGACTAGGGATCACCGTTTTAAGTTGCATTAGTATATAAATCTTTTCTTTCTGATGTGGAGGCATGGAGACATGTTCCTGAATTAATGTCTCAAGAAAAATATAATAATTTGTGAGATTATTGGCCTAACCTGAAGTTTCAATTTTGTTTTCTTTCCCTTGGCATTTGGTTCCATTAATCTTGTTAGATGATTTACAACTACCTAATCTTTTTTCTTTATTTAGGAAAATTATGAGAAGGCAAAGGTTAATAGAGCAAAAATGAAAACACGTCACAATAAGGGTCTAATCATTTGTAGTCTTTCGAAATAAATATGTAAGATCTTTGTTTACAAGTTATAATTATATTAATAAACACTATATTATTTATTATGCCTAGTACTTTTCTTTCAGAAAATAGAGTGATAAGGAACTACATGGACAAGAATGTGATAGGATCATACTATACAAAGTCACTCATTATAAGGAAGTAAAGGGTAGATGTCAGAAAAAGCAAAAAATAACTATATAAGTATAAAATTTTGTTTAATATTTGAGTTCATTTATTAATGTACTAGTAAGTAATAATATTTGGATTGAATATTGGTTTTGTTTTTTTAATTTTAGAATAAGATGCAAGAGTTGTTAGAGAAATCAATGTCTGAGGGGAATGAGATCAATGTAGAAGACATTTGCAGTACCGCACTTAGTACATATCAAATGTCTTGGCTTTGGCCCTAAGCCAAATGCTTCAACCTCATCAAGTAAGACTATCATTCAATAATTTCAAGAGGAAAACAAGGCGCTTTAAGGTTGAATTACAACAAACTTGAGCAAAATTAGCCAAACATGATAAATTATTCAGAAAATTACTTGGCCCAAATTATGATAGCAATGAAGATGAAAGCGAATGGTATTAGTTACATCTCTTATACTTTTTCCTTTCAATTCCTGTTTGTATTATAATTTAATTTTAATTTTTTTCTCATATTACAGAATTGATGACGATGCAACTGCTAAGCGATTGTGTCATGAATGATAAAGTTATATGATGTTTTCTTTAATTAAATCCTAATGTTTCAATACTCACAATATTTTTAGTATATATAGCTAAGCTTTTTAGGTTATTACAAGTCCATTGACATGGAAAAATCTAGCTAGTTGTTCCAGTTATGTTGTAATTTTTTTAATCTTAACATTTTAATTTGTAAATTGATCTTTATATTTATTATTTTGTCCATAAGAATTGTTAAAGTTGTACTTAAAATCTTATATATGAAGAATATTTTTTTTGGTATAATTTAATGATATTTTACTTTTTGTATGCAGTGCTTCAAATTTATCAATTATTTCTTGTACAATTTTTTGTATAATAAATTTATAATAAAAATATATCAATACATTATATACAATAATATTGATTAAAAATGTAACAAATAATTTACCCCAAAATTGTATAACATTTGGCTAAAACATAACTAAAAACATTTGGCTACATTTTATAAAACGTAGCTAAAAATATTTACCTATGAATTTTCAAAAATGTCGCCTATAATTTTCAGTTATAAGAATTTGCCAACATTTTGGGCAACTTAATAAAAACGTAGGTAAAAACTATATGCGATGTTTTTTACATTTTTAATTAAGATTTTTTTTGTAGCCAAATGTCAACTTTATTGTAGTGATTATAGATATAATCATTTTAAGAATTGTTCTACTTCTCCTTTCCATAACATCATTTTGACGAGAGGTTTGTGGATTGATCAACTAACTATTTATTTCCTTTTTATCACATAACCTCTTGAATTGATCAAACGAGTACTTTTGTCCCTGATCATTTTTAGAGCTTTTATCTTCTTATCTAACTGATTCTCAATCAAAGTCATATACTTTTGAAATCTATGTAATTCTTAAAATTTATAAGAAATCATATAGATATAATCATTTCGAGTACACTTATTGATAAAAGTGATGAAATGCTTATATGCTTTACTTTTATATGAATTAGGTTACAGATATCTAAGTGAATTGATTGTAATGACTCAATATCTCTTTATTCCGTACCAAACGGTTTTCATGTCTTTTTATTTTAGTTAGATAATTTTTATTTTAGTTAGATAAAGTTTATAAGTAGACAATTCTATTTTATTTATGTTTTCTAAAAAGACCTATTTGATTAATCAAATTATTCATTTTTTCCAATATGATTAAGTCTAATATGCCATAATTTATCATCAATACCATAAGTACTTAATGGTGTAATTAAAGAAAAAAAACTAAATTTTCTAATATGATAAATAATATATAATATCATAAAACCATTAAACATTAAACCATAGCTATAATAGTCAGTTCGAAAAGAAAAACTATTCCACTACTATATAACTTATCATTGAATCCAATTCTACCTAAAAAATGACAAATAAGATTTCATAAAATCTTGGCAGAAAAAAGTAAATCATATAAGATAAGAGTCCGACCACTATGCATGGCTAACTTATAGGTGTCTATTATATGAACCTCAACTTTGGAGTTATCTCTAGTATATCCACTTTGTTGAATATAGAATTTGAAAAAAAATCTATAAAGGCTTTTCTTTCCTTCATTATATAGTTTAAGGCTCCTAAGTCCACAATCCACAAAGGATATGATTCATTTAGGAAAATAGAGTTAGGAGATAAATACAATATACTCATCTACATTTTATAGTTATGCCTTCTTAAGCTCGTGATAATCACAAGTGAAGTGACCTTTCATGCCACAATTGTAGGATTTCACTCTGTTCATTTTTTTTCTTATGAGGATCTTTTCCTTATGTATTTTAATTATCATTAACCTTCCTATGATCCTAAGAATTATGGAAGTATTTATTTCCTCTTTTCTACTTAGACCTATCATAATGCTTCCTCTTCTTACTTTCAGCTCATATGAGCTTGATTTAGTCATATACACTATATGGATTGGGAGCTTAAGACATTTTTCTCATTATGTAAGGTACATTTTCTTATGCTTACAAATATTAGGCAAATATAATATGATATTGGCAATTTGCATTTAATTCTCAATCTAGAAGGTATAACTTGCATTCTTAAATTTACTAACCATGTTTAACATTTGCTTTAAATTCCTCTGCATTTTAAATGATCTAACGTCTTTTTTATGTATTTTTATTTTTTATAAATGTCAAACTTAATAGTTATTGACTATAATATGGTCACTAAGGTTTTACCAAAGTATGCTACTAGTATGAACCATATGTCCTTGGTATTGTTGTACCTCTAAAATAACATTATCCTGTTTGTTGCTCAATAATATATTGTAAGCCAAGAAATTATTTTGTTTTTAACAAGTCATATGCCTAAAAATTTTCCTTTATTGGGCTATAATGCTCTCCTTAAGAACTTCTATGATTTTATTTAGTGAATCAAGAACCTTTTACTTTTTCAGTTCATATTAGATGTCAATATTCAAAATTTCATAACTGATGTCTTTCATTTTTGAACTCTATAAATTACTGCAACAATATTCTTATATGCAATAATCATTTTACTTAAACATATAGTTTATATAATGACACATTTATTATTCCATTATTTTCATTTGCAATTAATTTAATACAACTTTCTAATAGAAACTTTAATTATTTTCTCAATTACTTATGGAATCAAAAGGTAACTTAATTTTCAATCATCATCCATATAATAATTAATCAAAAACTAACTATTCCATTTTAGACGTATTTATTTACTAATGTCATAAGCATTATAAATATTATATGTATATATTAAAATAATAAAGAATAAAGATTGCATCGACTTAAACAAATGATATATATAAATTAAACATTTTAGATAACAAAGAACAATTTTGTTAAAATGCTAAAAACAACTATTGTTAATTAGTTATGACTAGAAAATTAATATTCTAAACATCAAATGCTCTCCTCCCAAGAATTATACAATGTTATCATCCTAATTATATCTAACGGTAAATCAATGAGAAACATACTTCTAGTCACTTCCCTCCTTTTATAAATTATTAATAAAAGTCACACCATCATGAAAGATTATTCTTTTTTATTAATGTTCCATATCCTCAGTAATAATTCCCCATCTTGAGGTTGCAACACCATGTGAAGTTCCAAAGTAAATTGTTCTTGAGGGGTGAATCCTCTAGAATTAAAATGTATGAGTTTGAGAATCATTACATAAATAGTTGACATATGAGTCCTCAAGTCTTGTCTAGGAAATATATGATAATGACACATCTACCATTTAGTTGATGACATTTTGTCTTTGTTTAGACATGTGTGTTTGTAATGATCCAAATTTTTGTTAATTACTCATAATAGACCAATAAAGAGGAAAACTTATAAAAGTATAAGTTGAGCTTAAGAAAGCTTAAGTTTATTTCTCTCTTAAACTCTTTTCCCTATAGGTTACTATTTAACTCCCAACTTCCGACGCTCATACCATTTTTGACTACCTAGGGCTCTACGGAACGCTCTTGGGACATTTTACAAAACCCCTAAACTTGTTTCTTAAAAAACGAACCAGATTTGGAGGAATCATGACTGGATGTTTCAGTTCATTTAAGTCACTGATCTCCTATTTTTAGTCATTTTTTGGTGAAACTAACACCACCATCATGTCTAACGGCCATAAAAACGTAGGAGAGGAGGGAAACCAAACATGAATCGGCCCATTTTGCTGGTGAATGGAAATAGGTCACCTTTGAGCTTTAAACCTTTAATTCTCACAAACCGGGAGAAGTTTCGCGAGACCAGTGTCATTGGATTCTTGGAGGTGAGCTCGTCATTTCTGGGTGGGTAGTGAAGGTCACCTCTGTAGCGCCCCCTTACCCTAGGGTACATACCGGAACACCCTGAGGACATTCCAGTGCATAACCTATGATACTGGCGCACTACGTTCGGTCACAACATTCACATAACATGGCATCATCTATTTTTTTCTCTTATAAAACATTATAAAAAAAGTCACAAAATTTAAAAAAACCAATTTCCTCTTTTCATTTCATAAACACCGAAAGTCAACATTGTATCTTTCAACATCCATTCTAATACAACATCATAGCCTATTACAAAATGTGCTACATGGAGGGAAATACACAAAATCTATCTAATCTATCCATATCTAGCTGACCGACCTTTGAGCCATTTCTTCTTGTTCCCAAAAGTAAAAGTGCCCCTCAATAGGTAAAGTCGCCCTTCGGTCCTGAAAAGTCAACATTGCAATTTTGGTAAGTTTTGCGAATCCAATGAGGTAACCATCATCGATGGCTCACTCAATTCATGCATCACATTAATAGATATTACATATATTTCATAACTTTGCATAGTTGATCACATATCACATTCTCACTCAAGAGTACACAAGTTCGCGTTTCAATTAATCAAACATACTTAATAAAATGCATGTGAAATGCTCATGTGACTCTTATCCAATTATTACGTTGTTGTGAGCGAGTGCCTATACTGTCCTGTCTCCATTGTGGATACCGGGCTCATTTATACTGTCCCTTATCCATTGGAGATACAGGGCTCATTTTACATAGTGAGCCTTTAGCTCTTAATCACATTTGGAGCTTTAAGCTCGTTTTCAGTGGCTACTCAAGTTACAACTCTCATTATCTAATCATGCATTCATGTATGGAATGCATCTCTCATAATCAATCATGTTATGAAACATTTAGTTCGTCGCATTCACATTCAAGTATCACTTCAATATCTCATTCATATATCACAATTATCGGACCTTTATTGTCTGGAATCAACATAATCAAATCACATTCATTTAATAATTCAAACATAATAGAATCAAATAATTAATTGAGTGAAACCGTCTACGTTACTCACAAGTCGCTCCCGAAGCTAGTGCCTGGAAGTTCCAGCAACCTCTGGAGGTTGACATTCCAGTTGCTCCTTTATATCATAAAATATACGCATATCACAATTTGGCACAATTGTAAGTATTTGAAAATGCACATGTATGTATATGAAATATGCACAATGCATGTTCATGAAAATTCCAGGTATCGCTCTATTATTCTCATCATAAAGTCAATCCTATCTCAAAACTCACCTAAGTATAATTTTTACTTAGGTTTATACCTCAATGAAATCATTAAAATCACAATTCATAACTTATTAAATCACCTTTAGATTTTTCCCAAAAACTGACTTTCGGGTCTACTATTCTGGATCATTTAGAAAATAAAAAAAATGAAGTAATTTGGTCATACTCACTTATATAAAATTGATCTTATATCTCTTAAGTTTCTAAAGACACCAAAATCATTCAATTTGGTTCAAAAATCTGAAAGTTATTCTCCCAATATTTTCAGAATGTTCTCATTCTGAAACAGTACACCATATTCAACTTCTATCCAGAAATTAAAAGTCTTAGAGCCTTATGTCTCTAGTTTACTCTAAAAAAATCATCTCATTTGGATGTCTAGAGAAGAAGTTATGGTCAAAAGAAACAAGACTGTTCAATTTGCAATTGCCTTCGGGTGCACAGACCAAAATCAAGTCACGGTTAACTATTGGAGAGCACAGTTTCTTGATGTTACAATTAAACATCAGTATAGCAATTAACACTTACAGGTGTGAGGGAGAAAAGTCACGCCTGTGCAAGAGTCACAGGTGTGAGAAAAAGTCACGGGTGTGCATGCTCATCAGAACGTCCCACATTTTACACTCGATCTCTCTCAATTGATTTTATATTGCTATTATATTTAGTGGAGGTGTAGATTAGTGTGTTGCGAGTCCAATGGTTTAAGTCTCATGTTATTTGGAGGTCGGACGAAGGAGATATAGCCAAAAGATTAAAGGATGTTGCATCAGCCTTCAACCTTCAAAGTTGCGATCGTGCTTGTGCATGATCGCGAGTTAGCTGTCCAACTTGTGAAGTTGCAATTGCGCTTCATCGCTATCTCGACATTTAGTGAAAAACATCGCCGCAATCGCGATTTTCAGTGAATAGTAGCGGGGTCGTGATCACGACTGTCTTCGAACCCCCATAACTTTCAATCCAGAACTCCAAAAATTTCAAACTTTATATCAATAAAAAGATAAAAGAATGATCTACAACTTTTATGAAGACAATTTTGTCAAAATATTCCTAGATCAATACATTTTAATCATGTAAGTTTCAGACCACATTTTTACCCCTTTTTCCTTTTCTTTCACTAAATCTGACACTCTGCAATCTTTCTTCTTCTTTCTTTTCTTTTATTCTAATCCAACTTCTCTAACTTATCTTCACCACATTTTTCTCCCATTCAAATAAAATCATTCACAAACAAAAATTCAAAATTCATGCTTAAACAAAATCATCAAGAACAGAAGAAAAGTCATTCAAGCATTTCACCATTCTTCGCACTTTCTTCACTGTCTTTTCCTTATATTTTCATTTTCTGCATTCTCTTAATTTCTTCCTCTAAATATCATTTAAACAATCTTTCTCATCTCAGACCATCATCATACAACTATTCTTCAACTCCAAATTCATTCTTTTGGTCATCTCTAAAAACTCTCAAAACCCACGTATACACATACATACACTGTGAAAAGAAAAACAAAGCATATATTTCTCTATCAACTTTCCATATATCTGTACTCTTTCATGCATATTTTAATGGTTCTTTCTAACTAAAAAATCATTTCTACGATATCTGATCACAATATAGTCATCAAATACAAATTAACATTATATCCAGATTTTTCATCCTATTTGTACAGTGTTCATGAAGAACGACCATTTTTCTTCATGATCATGCAATGACAAATAAATCACCATTTTTGTTTCATAAAACCACAACTCTAAAGGATTTACACGATACTTACTTGATATTTCTCCAAAATCTGCAAAAGCTTAAGAAGCCCTAAACTTCATGCGATTCATTTACACCATTATAGGGGTTGGCAGGTTTAGGTTTTCTTTGAGGAAAAAGAAGCAGATAACAAAATGGGAGTGGTAGAAGATAAGGAAAAGAAAAGTTTAATTTTCGTGAATATTTGATGGAAAACTCTGTGTATTAAAAAGAAACTTGAAGAAGATAGCTACGAAGAAGGTAACTAGGACAGACAACAGTACTTAGTCTTTTAACAATAAGAAGACTTAACTTTAAACTTGGACACTTGTCCACTTTTTAAGACCTTAGCTAATTTTTTTCCCAAACTAGCTAGTTCTATTCGAACTAATTCCATTAACTCCCATCCTTTCATTACAATTATCTCCTAAATTTTCAATATCATCTTCTTAAAATTTCTAAGTCATCTCCTAAATTTTCAAATTCATTTTTAACAATTCTCCAATATCATTTGCTTTCCTATCTCTATTTTCCATACATCAATTTACTTGCCGATTGGCATTTTTCCTAGTCCAGTAATATTCAATAATTTTGGAAATTATTCCTAAAATTCACCAGAATTCAAAATTAACAAATACAATCACCAATTAAATTTTCGATACAACAATTTCACAAATTCTCAGTAGTATCACATCGCAATTCAATTATACCCGGAATTATCCATGAATGAATTTACAATTATTTTCATGTGTAAAAAATCAATATTCACGTGTATGTGTATATCATACTATGCATGAGCATGAAAATGCTTCTAATCTCTCAATAATCTTTTATATTTACTATTTTAAACTCCCCGCAGGTAATGGGATGTTACAACCTCCCATTCGATGCATTTTTTGACTAGCCCAAAAATAATCATAAATAATTTTAAAAATTTTCAAATATTATGTAGATCAATTTTCATAAAAGAAATGTATTGAAATTCTTCATATTTTTTAAGATAAAAATTTAAAAAGGGTTATGTTCTTATAGAAATGCATGAAATTGATTAAATTGAGTTGTTCTTGATTAGAATTGAGAATATCTTGATGTATTGAGTATAAATGAGGGTGTATGGATTAGAAATTGATATACTTGAATTATGAATGGATTTATTATGAATTTTTTCGATGTAAATAAGGACTCAATTGGGAATAGACATGTACTTTGGAGGCCTAAAATTGAGCTGTGATATGCATGCATGTTTATGAACAAAATCATTATGTTATGAAATTGCATTATGGATGGAATACATTATAAATATATACATATATATGTATCATTTGATATCTTTAGGAGAGAATAACATAATCATAATTGAAGTAAATCACACATTAATACAATTGTTAATAACAATATGCAACAGCACAAGAAGGGGGGGTTGAATTGTGATAACTTTTCTTTAATCCCTTCTCACAAAAATTCTTTTCGTTTAAAAACAAAATATTTGTTTATATATGAACTACTGTAAATCTTGCGTAATATTGAAATTGGGAAACACAATTAAGAGAGAGAGAATTTGACACAGTAATGTTATAGTGGTTCACCCCAAACCGTGGGCTACGTCCAGTCCTCAGATCGCCTTATGAGATTTCACTATTTCTTTAAACTTTTGCAAGTATTCTTTTCGCTGAGCCTCTTCAGGTCTCTTTATAATCAGTATTCTTTTACACTTAACCTCTCCAGGCTATCTGTAGCACTTTCAGTCTTGAAAAAGTGTATCGAGCTTGTTACAATAAATGTAGCTCTAACAGAGTTCGCACAATAATCTCTCTAAGATTTTTGTAACTTCAGTAGTTCAATAGTTGAATCAAAATCAATCTTTTTGCAGTCTTCATCTTCGACTTATATTTATAGTCTTCTCTTCAACTGCTTCTTGAATAACTTCTTCTTGAATCTTTAAAGAAACGGTTATTCAG
>JAOSBM010000204.1:18267955-18279851 GCA_027568955.1 Erythroxylum tenue | reverse complement strand
TATCTATCAGGTACTACTGATCTTTGCTTAATGTATGAGAAAGGTAAAGATTTCAGGTTAATTAGCTACTGTGATGCTGATTATGTTGTAGATAGGATTGATAGAAAGAGTACGAGTGGAGGATGTCATTTCCTTGGCCACAACCTAGTTTCCTGGTCAAGTAAGAGGCAAAGCTCGATTGCTTTATCAACTCCAGAAGCTGAGTATATGTCAGCCGCAAGTTGCTACTCACAGACGTTGTGTATTAAGTACCAGCTAAAAGATTATTCAATACATGAAGATCAGATTCCAATCTTTTGTGACAACACAAGTGCTATCAATCTATCAAAGAACCCAATACAACACTCAAGGGTTAAGCATATCGAAGTTAGACATCATTTTCTACAAGACTACGTTCAGAGAAAGATCGTAAATCTACAGTTTATTGAGATGAACTACCAATGGGCAGACATCTTCATTATGATGAACTACCAATGGGCAGACATCTTCATTATGCCATTGAGTGAAGAAAGATTCAAAGAAATTAGACGAAACCTGAACATGGTTATGCTGAGTGATCAACCGTCTGACACGTCATAACCCAAATGGTCTTCTTATTCAAGAAGATGAAAAGTAGTAAGAGTTAACGGTAACAGTAACAATAAGTTATAGACGGTAACTTCTGTCATAAGAAAGTTTTGGAGGGAAAGCTTCTCAAAGCCTTCAGAATACCACCTACTCTAGAACACTCTTGACATACCTTGACATCGAATTTTGAAGAACTCTCAACAAAACTTTTCATTACTCTGTTTGGATATCAAACCTTCCTTGCTCTCACTCTCAACCTCAGAAACCAACTTCACCTCTTTAAGAAGTACATATGTGCATTCAGTTCATTGTTAAATATAGAAAAAAAAATGGAGCAATCAATGTCTAGTGGAAGACTTGTTGATTTCGAGTCCTTGAAGTAGGACCAGATGGATATCGAACTGGAGATTGTGGTAGCCGGATGGAGGAACTTCTTCCAGGTTCATGAAATAGTTTACATGAATGAAGTATATGACTTCTGGAAGAACGTGGAGGTAGTAGAAGATACTCTAGTATCAGTAGTAGATAGATTGTCGGTGATAATAACACTAAAATCGATCGAGAAGGATACTGAGTGTCCATATGTTGGAGTAAAGCTTGCTTATAAGGCTAAATGGATGACTCAAGCTAGCGTGAAGGAGATTCAGATTAATCGACGACTGTATGGAAGTAATAACACAAAGGAGAAGAAGGCCTCAAGTCTTGTGCCGAAGGTTAGGGTTCTACACTCACTACTCTTTCATTATGTTCTACCAAGAACAGAATGGAGGAATCTGGTGACGACGTTAGATGAGCAATGCCTATTTCATCTACTTAATCGCCAGCCCATAGATCTTCCATATCTTATCCTCCATTATATGGTAAAGTTGAAAAAAGACTCAACCGCCTTACCGTATGGGATGATGCTGAAAAGAATTTTAGAGATTCTGGAATTCTCTTGGAGAGAGGAAACAGGATGAAGTTGAGTATCAAAAGAGTCATTAATTCTACAACTATTAGTAAAATGGGCTTGAAGAATCTGGAAAAAGAAGAAATAGATTCTAAGATGATCGCAATGATTGAGGGGGAGCATGTTGAAAAAGGAACTCCCACAAGAAAATCAAAATCTCAATCTACTAGAAGAATGTTCACAGAAGGATTGAAGAAATCGTCAGATGATGTAAGAAAAAGTAAGACGATTTCTCAAAAAGAAGAAAGCCAGGTGCGATAGACAGAGACCCAAGTGACCTTGAAGAGAAAGGGGGAAACACTCCTTTCGGAGAAACCAAAGCAAGTAAAAAGGTCGCCTGCAGTACGAACCCTGCGTCAGCAAGAGGAAAAGAAAGGAAAAGAGTTGACTCATGGTGGAGATTCTGAGAAGAAAGCACCGTAGGCAACAAGGTCTTTAGTCTCAATTTTGAAGAAAGACTCAGCAAGATTGGCTAAAGAGGCTGAGATTAAGAGAAAGTTAGAATTTGAGAAGAAAAAGTCTCAACCTCAACTTCAACAACAAACTCCTAGGGTGATTGGAGAGAATAAGAAGTAGAAAACCAATGAGAAGAAGAGCACTTCAATTGCTGTTCAACAGAAGAAAAAGTCAGTTGAACACAGTCCAGCACAAGTCAATCCTTCTCAACTTATGAGAAAAGAGGATTTAAGATTGAAGATTATTGAAGAAATTGAACTTGTCAGGAGTAGCACCTCTATAATCATTAGAAAACCCCTGAAAAGGTTAGTCAAGGTACAATTTCAACCAATCTTGGTAAATAGTGGTACAATGCATCTGTTGAATGATGGAGAGATAAGGTTGTATAGTGTTTTGCGAGATGAGAAATCCATACCATACCCATCACAAATGACCAAACAGAAGTACACTATTTTAACAGTTACAAAAAGAACTGTGATAAAGATTGTACCTGACATTCAGCCAAGACGTTACATTGTTCGCAATGAGGAAAAGGGGAAGAAGAAATGTATCCTGAAGGGATGACGAGTGATCTAACAAAAGATCAGATTGTAACTGAAGTGAGAAACATAAATGAGGCATGTTATGCAACCCATCACAAAGGAACCTATGTTTCCCACCACATCTCAAAGGCATCAGGAAGTAATTGTGGTCGTCGAACCACTGATGAAACGTCTCAGGTAGTTGGCAGAATCACATAGGGGCAGTACAGAACCATTAGAGTTGGAGATATCATTTACAATATACAGAATCTTGTGCAAGTGATCATGCACATTAGACCCTTGAGTTTTATGTCTTCAATTGGAGATGTACTACACATATTTGGAAGACAAGTTCCAAGACTACCCAGACCTGATGACCTTGATCTCCCTGAACCAAACTTATCTTTCAAATCTCCTACTTTTACAATCATTGAACTAGATGTTACACCTTCAGGAGCATATAATACTACTATTGGTTTTGAAATAGTACAGCAGAAGAAAGATGATCCCTTAGTCAAAGAAATTGGAGAAATTAATGACAAGGTTGATGATCTGGGTGCTTCAGTGGGTGACTTGCATAAGGAAGTAGAATATATACGACAAGACCTCAAGTCACTCCGCACTAAAATGAAGGAAATGTTTTCTGAAGTTATGAAACATCTTCGGTCATGATTTTTTGATCAATAAAAAATAGGGGGAGAAAGGAGAAAATGAGAAAGATAGGGGGAGAAGAAGAAGAGAAGAGAAGAGAAGAACAAGAGAAGAGAAGAGAAGAACAAGAGAAGAAGAAAAGAAGAAGAGAAGAGAAGAGAAGAAGAAAAGAAATGTATAGAAGATAAAGTTTACAATTTTTTCAATTGTATACCGTCTTATAAATAATACTATCCTTTTAAAAACTATGATTATTTGTTATCATCAAAAAGGGGGAGATTTTTAAATCAAAATGACTTCACGATTAATAATTTTGATAAAAACCAAATAATAATAATATTAGAAAGTAAGACAAGGCGGAGACAAAAGTAAGACGAAGCGGAGACAAAAGTAAGATGAAGTAGAGACAAAAATAAGACGAAGCGAGGACAAAAGTAAGACGAAGCAGAGATAAAAGTAAGACGAAGTGGAGACAAAAGTAAGACGAAGCGGAAGCGAAAATGAGACAATAGAAAGTAAGACAAAGCTAAAGTAAAACTAAGACGAAGACCCGATACCACGTCGGATGGTTAATCAGTCTGAGTTAGTTACAGAACTCAAATGAATAATTGTTTCTACAAAGATCAAGAAATAAGAAGAAAGAAGTGGTTATCAAGAAGCAGTTGAAGACGAAGGCTATAAATACGAGTCGGAGTCAAAGACTGTAGAAGTTAGTGATTTTAAAAGAGTTAGAGATTTTAAGAAAGCTAGTTACTTTGAGAAACACTGTATTCATTGTGCTAAACTTTAGAGCTATTATTCTCTGTAGCAAAGCTCGCAAACATCTTTCTGTAAGAAAGAAGAAAAGCTGAGAGCCTGAAGAGGCTAAGTGAGAAAAACAATAATTGGTGTAAGAGACCTGAAGAGACTCGGTGAAAAGAATACTTGTATTTTTGAGAAGTATAGTGAAATCTCAGAAAGGATTCTAAGAACTGTGCCCACGGTTTGGGGCGAACTAGGATAAAATTGCTGTGTCAACTTCTACTCTCAACTCTCAACTTTTATCTCTATTGCTTTTATACAAGTACTTAGAAGTTAACTGCAATACATCGTGATATTCTTACTCAAAAGTTTTTGAGAAAGCAAGTTTTCAAAAATATATAAGGGGATTGTATTCACGAAAAAGAAGACACAATTCAACCCCCCTTTTTGTGCATTTTGTATATCGAACATAAAGTCTATCTATACTAACGTGTGATTTACTTCAACCTTTTTTGGCTTTATTCCGGGGCATACAACATGAAATTCCTCTAGGTGTTTATGTGTGTCATCACCTGTAAATATTATAAAAAATAGGGAATAAGTAAATCAAACCAGATTTATATTTAAAATCTACCTCAACATTTTAAAATCATATGTCAGGGTTGCTAATACAAATTTGGTGTTGCTAATTCCCTCAACGTTATAGTGTTAGGATTTGCCATCTTTTCTTCAACTTATTAAAGATTATAACTTTTACCAATTGTTAGATCTATCTCAAATTTCACTTTTGGAGGTAAATGACCACTTCCTTACTTAGTCTTTTTCCTTAAACGACACGCTATATTCTCAATTTATGGGTTATATTACAATTCACTTGTCTGAGAAGAACGAGTCATACAAAATAAGAGATTAGTAGTAAATTGTAAAATAACACAAAGAAACTGAAAATCTAAAATAATTCTCCAGCAACGATGCCAAAATTTTGATCAAGTTGTTGAAGCCGTCAAATTTAATTTTAATTCTCTGAACTCTTATAGTAGTCATAAAACCAGGTTGAACCCAAGAGAAATAAGAACTAGTTTCTTAATTTTAATTGACAAAATAAGGTGGAGGTTTATGATTAATTAACTAACAAACTAAATTTACTATGAAATCAAAACAAATTAACTAAGTATAAAAGTGAGAAATTAAGTGGTACTTAACTCCAATTCAAGGGAAATATCTCATTTAATTATGATATTGATTATTGGTCTAAAAAGATTAATTTTCACAATTCAACCAGTTAGTTCGAAACATATTATGATAGCCATAATAAATATAAAAATATTCTAAATTAATTTGAGCAACATATTAAGATAGAAGAAAAGATGAAAGATTGAGAGAAAATTACTAAGAAATGAAAAGATAGTGATAAATATGGTGTCAGATGTATTTTTGTCTTCTTTTCCTACTTAAAACATATTGCACTTCTATCTTGCAAAGATCTTTATCTAAATCCCTACATAATAAGGATGGAAATAATTTCTTAATTGAATTTAAACTCTTGAAGTGAATCTGGCAGTAGATATGATCTCACTGTATTCATTGCATTTAGACTAATAGCTGTTGCAACAAGTTTTCTAAAAACAAGTTAGTGGATGACATATCATCTTTCCCAAATGTCCATGAAAATGTAATTTAGAAAGGACGTCAATTTGGTAAGTCACGTCGTCTTTCTTCCATGAATTCATCAATTTATAGACCTAACATTTTTGAACCAGTTTATACAAACTTGGTGGGGGCAACATAAATACCGAGTTATAATGGATATCATTATATCATGATGTTGGTAAATGACTTTTCAAAATACACCTAGGTGAAAAGCATTATCCAAGTTTGTTGAAATTGAAAAATGTTATAGGTAAGGAATTTGGGAAGAAGATCTAATGCTTCTAGAATAACAATAGAGGAGAATATATGTGATCTCTTCCCATATTGCAGTAAAAATGTATTTTACAACAAACATGTCAAAATTTCCCTCAAAAAAATGGTGTTATTGAATGGGAGTTTGCTTATCTTTTTTCTATGAGTCTCTTATAGCTTTGTTAATAAAATCTCCTTCAAAAGCTTTAGGCTAGAGCTGTTTAATATAAATGTTATGAAATAAATTACTTACCTTCATAACTAGGAAAAGAGAAATCTCTTTTTAAGTTTTTATATGTTGAAAAGCCAAAAGTAAATTATTTTCAAGTATTCGGTTCAACTTGTTATGTTTATATTTCAAAATATAAGTGAATTAAGCTTAGCCTAAAAGTAAAAAGTGTATTTTTGTTGACTATGATTAATGTAGAAAAGTATGGAGCTGCATGGATTTAAAAACAAAGAATTTTGTCACTTTTAGAGATGTGATGTTCTATAAGGTATCTTCTTATCATTATATATAGAAAACCTCCATTTCAGAAGTCATTCTTAATGTTGATTAAGAGAATTTACAATTGTATCAGAAAAAATAACATGGATGCTTCAAAAAAATGATGAGTGTCCAGCTTTAAACATCTCAAATTTGGATATGGTGGTGAACAATAAGTTTAAAGGAGGTCTACAAAAGAGAAACGACAACTAAATTATCTCTAAGATTATAAGGTACAACTTAAGCAATGCACTATTACATCATGCGTCTTTAGTAAAGCAGTAGACGAAGAACTAATAAGCTATATGAAAGCCAAAGATTTTTTATAATAGGAAGCAATTATGCAAGAAGAAATCAAGGCTTTAAACAAGAAGTAGAAATGGAAGTTGGTGTCAATATTAGAATATCACAAGCATATTACCTAAAAACGTGTTTATTGTTTTTAAAAATATCAAATAGGAATGTTGATAAATGCAAAGCTAAAATTTTTGCTTGTAGTTTTTCTTAAAGCTATGGATTAGATTATAAGGAGATATTAAGTCCGCTTGCAAAAATGTTAATGTTAAGATCCAATTTTCTCTTATAGATTTTAAGATTTGAAAATTATGGAAACTTGATATAAACAATCCACTTTTTACTAGACAATTGATTATGAAGTATAAATAGAGCAACCTAAAGGTTATGTTTCAAAACAATATTCTTACCATACATATCGCTTGAAGAAGACGTTGCATGATCTCAAACAAACACCATATACTTAGTATATTAAATTTGCTCAATACTTTATCTTTTGTGGATTCAAAGTTTCTAAGGCATATTATAATTTGTTCATTATTAGAGATAATGAAGTTCGTATTTCAATGTTGAAAAATGAACTATCAACTCGCTTTAAGACAAAGAACTTGAGGGAAGTTGGTTGTTTTCTTCATGTAGTAGTTAAAAGGTCAAATCAAGTGTTCTTTATTTCTCAAAAAGAATGTATAAAGGAGCTTGGCAACATTTTGGAATAGGGGAGTAAAAAAGAAAAAGACACTCCAATGGAGCCATATCACAAGATGATGAAGAATAGAAGTTATTAAAGGATACTAGAAAATTCAGACAACTTATTTGTAGTTTAATTTATTTAACAATCATTTTATGTTGAGATTGTATATTTCGTTGGAGTCATTTCCCAATTTATGTAAAAATCCAAGAACTTCTTATTTAGATGCTGCTAAGAGGATTTAAGTTATGTTAAATGGACTGCAAATTATCGCCTTATATACAAGAAAAAATATTTTTTTATTGAAATGATATATGATGCAGATTGGGCAGGTAAAGTAGATGATTGTCGATCAACCTCATGTGCTATTTCATTATCGGTTTTGCTATTGTTTCATGTTGCAGTAACAAGCAATCCACTATTGCTCTGTCTATCATTCAAACTTAATAAACGAAAACAACAATGGCAATGAAAGAATGCATTTGGTTGAAGCATTTGATGGGAGATATTTTTGGTATAATTGATTATGAAATATATGTTCAATGTAATAATAAAAGTGTCATCAGACTTGTTACAAATCCAATATTTCATGCATGAACAAAGTGCATTGAAATTCATCATCATTCCCATTGAAAGAAGGTGTTGGATCGATCAAGAAATTAAGTTAAAGAAAATTTCTACAAATGATCAAGTTGTTCACATATTTACAAAGGCCTTAAAACAACCCAAGTTTGAATGCTTTAGAGCAACTTTTGGACTTACCATCCATAAGTATGCACTAAAGAGGAGTATTACAAATTAGTGCATCTTACTTAGTTTATGCGGTGAAAATTTTTTAGTTTTACTTTGTCATTATTATATTCCTATTTTGGAATAGATAAGTTGGCTATGAGCTATCAATAAAGAGCTTTTTGCTCTTCATAAGATTTTCTGGGAATATTTGAAATGTTGAGTTTTTATTAGGAGAAGTCTGTTAAACTTAAGGTTATAAATTAAAATATAATTTAATGTTCTTCATGACTAAAAATTCAAAATAAAATTCATTCTCCAAAATATTTAGTTCCCTTTATGGACTCTTTAATTTAAATGTCTAATAGACACACTAATTACTCTCATCCTCCACCTATTTATAGGTGAATTTAGCGAATAAATTGACCTCCGAATATACCCCACTAAAAGGCCTTTATAAGCATAGGGTCACTTAGCCATCTATTCACTATCATTGGAATGCACAAACCAAATTTAATTGCATACTCTAATTATATACAAACACAACATAACAAATTTCATATTGATACCAATATTCCATTATAGGAGTTAGATGCATTGCTTATTTTCAAATGTAATCTATACTTAATTGAAGCAAAAGACATAACATATGGTTTCAAACGCTTCCACAACCTTTGGACCATTCATAGGATTACCATATAATATACTCGTTTTCATATTCACTCATCATTTCTTACTTCTCATACTTATTAGCTTTCGCTTGTTGTTTCAATATGCAACACTAAACATTATAAATTATTAGAAAAGAATAAGTTTAATTATGTAAAGGCATCATATATTTCAAAGAAAAAATCATTTTGTGTTCGTGTGTGTACTTATATAAGAAAGAGTAAAAATAGACCATTAGGATTCCTCCTCAGGTCCATGTGTTTGTGCTTCAACAATAAATCGCTTCATTTGCCTTATTTGAAGGACTTTTTGCAAAAAAGCTTCATTTACCTTATTTCAAAGACAAGCCCTTGAAATAGACCAATATTTATTACAAGAAGCTGTCATATTATTTAAGGAAACTTTTTTGTGTTCGGAATAGAAACAAATTATACATGGATGAAAAGAATTCTTTTTTATTGTCACATATTGAAAGAGAAAAGTTAAAAAAACTAAACCTAACATTTATGTGGGATATAACTCAATATCTAATGCTTAAATAATTTTTTAATCTCATACTCAAGGAAAATTCTTATGTATAGGGAAATGAATTTCATGGAGAATAAGCAATAAAATTATAATAATACATAAAAGAAATCAATTGTTATTCATTTTCCAAATTAAGTTGAGATAGTTGATGAACCTCTCGTAAAAGGCACTAAATTGCTCTCTAATATGAAAAATAAATGTAATGTTGGTATTCTTACACCATAAAGGTATTAAGAAGCAGAAAAAGATCCCAAGTTAAAGGTTACAATACAAAGGAGCCTGATGTGAACAAAAAAGAAAAAAAAAAGAGATTTGGGAATTGGTTGAAAGATTTGAATACAAAAAAGTAATAGGAGTTGAGTGCTTCTTTAGAATAAAACTAAATATAAATAACTAAACAACAAATATAAAGTAAAACTATTGGTCAAAGGGTATGTATCAAGATTTTAGAATAAATTTATTTGATGTATTTGCTCATGTTGCAAATTAGATACTATTAGATTGCTACTAGCTGTTGTAGCACAAAAGGGATGAAAAATCTACCACCTTGATGTTAAGTCATCATTTTTAGATAAATTTATGAAAGAAGAAATCTATATTAATCAGCCAGGCTTTATTGCGAAAGGGCACAAAGACAAGGTCCATCTACTATAGAAGACTTTATATGGTTTAAAGTAAACTCCAAGAACTTGGTACAACATGATTGATGAGTATTTATTAAAATTAAGTTTTATTAAGAGTTTTGGTGGATCCGGTTTGTATATTAAAGGTGATCAAGCTAATTTTATTATAATCTCTTTATATGTTGATGATTTTCTAGTTACAAATAGTAATGTTGAATATATTCATCAATTAAAAAAAGACTTGACATTAGCTTTTGAGATAATATACTTAAAATAAATGTCTTACTTCCTTATAATGGAGATTAAGCATAAAAAAAAGGATAAAAATTTCATTCGCTCGGAGAAATATAAAAAAGAGATTATAAAGAAATTCAGCATATAGAATTATAAAATTATGAATACTCTTATATCAAAAGGAGGAGTTGTACAATGATGGAAGAGTGGAAGAAATGGATAAAACATTCTCATAAGGTTAGTCGACTGCTTAATGTATCTCTATATATTTTGTATGTTTTACTTGGACTTTTAAGATTTATGAATTGGGAAAGTGGTTTTCATTATAAAATAACAAAAAGATTTCTAAGATAGATTAAAGAAACCTTAAGTTATTATATCAAGTATTGTTTATTACAAAGTTTTCAGTTGTAAGTTATTTTGATGATATTGGATAAAGTCTTTAGATGATATAAAAAAATACGATAGATCATTGTTTCAAGTTGGATAAGGGTATTTAAAAAGTAGGAAATTATTACACAATCAACACCTAAAAATTAGAATCCATAATAAGTACATAAACTGTTAACACCATAACAAAAACGACATTTGGCTAAGAAAAAATTTGTCATTAAATGTCTGAAAATTGTCACTAATCGTCATTATTTGTGACATTTTAAATCCATATTATCATATATAATATTTAGATTTTTGTTAATTTATTATACAAAAATATAATACAAAAATAATTGAAAATTTGAAGCATTGTATATAAAAAATAAAATATCATTAAATTATTCCAAAAAAAAGAATATTCTTTGTATACAAGACTCTAATTACAACTTTAACAATTATTATAGACAAAATAATAAATAAAAAGACTAGTTTACAAACTATAAATGCTAAGATTACAAAAAAATTACAACGTAACTGGAATAACTCTAGGTTTATTCATGTCGATGAGAGCAACTTCATACGTCAGCTATCATATACGAAGGATTAGCCATGAGAATCATGAATGCAACTTCAAGATCAGTAGAGTGCCTAAAATTATGCATAATTAAGCTAGCTTGTTTTTAATTAGGAAGGAAAAAAGGAGGGTGATGGAATGAGAAAGTAATCTAGCAAAATATTCATTGAAAACCATTAAATACCTTCCAAAGTACAACTTCTTTATCACATAAGCACTCAACAATCCAACCTGAGGGTAAAACAAAAAGTAAGTGTTGTAACATATATGCACTGGGTGCATCCATAGCTTCAACAAGGTTACGAATACTTTAAACAATAAGAATAAAGCTTGATGAATAAAGAAAAACATGATATTTTAAAAGCACTTCATCTCTAGAGCTCCAAGACTATCAATGCTATCTTATTAGTCACCTGATGAATGCTATTTTATTCGTCATAGTCTAATAGACTTAAGTTATCGAGAATTTAACAAGGATTCCAGAAGTTTACCAACCTAAAATTCAAAGTTAAAGAGATCATGTGATGACAATAAATGACATCTTAGACCCTACAAAGAAATTTATGATTAAAATTCTTTTGCGCATCAAAAACTAAATATTAAATCAAAAAGATGAGAAAAATAATATAGGAGAAATGTATTAACTAGCTTTCCATATAGTAAAACCTCGATAAATGAATATTGTTGGGACCTGAAAAATTATTATCTTATACGAAGTTAATAATTTATCGATAAATGAATATTTTATTAATTTATCGATAAATTAATATTTATTAATTTATATAATAATTTTTATTTTGTACATTATATTTGTCAAATTAAACAATTAACTTTTTTCCGTAACTAAGAAAAGAAAATAAATAAACAATTAATTAATGATGGTGCATTATATCTAAGTTTATTAATCT